>VZSZ01001540.1:0-21372 GCA_013398815.1 Ibidorhyncha struthersii | reverse complement strand
AGGGACCGGCGTGGGGAGCGGGGACTGCCGCCCCTCTCTCCCATCACCTCTGCCCGCGGACCGTCTGTGACCCTAAGCGCTCCCTGTCTGCCCCTGCTGTCACTCTGGCACTTGAGTGATGGGGAGACTTTGCCTCCTGTCTGTCCTCGCCTCTCCCTGCTAGAGAAGCAGAACCACCAGCCAGGTAGCATCTCCCCATTTTTGAAGGGGATAGGGTGACATCAGCCTGCAGCGAGGCAGGGCTGGTCTCTGAAGGAGAGTGAGGTAGGACCGTGTCACGGATACGGCGATGTCATGCTTTGGATATTGGGTGATTTCATGTCCTTCCAGAGTTGTCACAGTGTGTTGTTACTGGTATGTTGCATTTGCTGTAACTAACTCACAGCAAATGCGATGTACCAATAGCAATGCAGTGTCACTGTTCTGAGGAACTCGTAAATGAAGAGCAAGGCAGGTAACTTAGCCCTGCCTTTGCTTTGGCTAAGAGTGCACGTGATGTTATGGTACAGCTGATATGCAGTAAGTTAAGGCTGTGGCTGGCTGTAGTGTGCCACAGGCCGAAATTTTCGTGAATATACATCATGTAACAAGAAAAAAGCAAAGTCTGCAACAACCAACGTACTTGGAACTCTAACCATCAATCTTTCTGTTTAAGTCTTTACTATGCTTGTTAAATTTGATAGCAACCAGGAGCAAGTGTATGCAAGCTCTTCTTACATGATGGAAATGAGGTCAAGGAAACTTTCGGCTCACTACCAACTCACCACTGTCTGCAGAGTTGGGAGCACACCAGAGTATCTTCACTCACATCAGTGAAAGATGAAGACAAGTATAGTTTTGCCGAACTAGGTTCTGTACTTAAGTCTTCATCCTTTACTGATTCCTTTCCCGCTTGTAAGTTGTGCCTGAGATTTCAGGAAGATTACATGGTAAAGCCCGTATATATCAACTCATGTTAAATAGAAAGCTTCACTGTATTTCTATTGGATGAACAGTTGTTTAAGACAAAGTAGTGTTTAACTTGCATTAACTACAGACCCATTTTCAGAACTAGACTTACACTCTTTGGATAAACTAATGCATTAAGAGTGCGGGGCAGCAACAGAATGCTGTTGCTTTTCTTAAGTAGCCTCGGTGCCTATTATCAGCATGAAGACACATAGCTAATTAGTCAGCTTTGATCTTTCAGTTGGGGGAAAAAAGGTAATGTTGAAGCATATCAGTAATGCTAAAGTAAAAAAGCTTGTCTTATACAAACACCGTTTTGGGTTTGTTGTGCAGGCAGGGTTGGGGACTACAATGTGGGATGATGGGGTCCACAGGTGGTCCCTGTTACCAAGTTGCTAATTAAGCATGAGAAGCTTGTTTGGCAGGGAGCTCCCTAGAGGAAGTGTAGTCTTGTGGTACCGTAGTTACACTGCATCAGAGAAGTCTTGGTGGCATCATGGGACTTGATTTAGTGTGGGGATTTGGGGCCTTCTCCAACTTGAGATGGAAGTTAGGGGAGGGGGAAATGTTGAGTGGTTTCTGTTCAGTTAATCGAGACATTCTTGCTTTTTCAGTTACTCTGCATTATAAGTTGGGTTTTTTGGTTTTGTCGTCAATGTATTTGCCACTTTCCATCTGGAGGAGTAACTTCCTCCAAATATGACTTTAAGAAAGTAATGAATAGGTATTACCTCTGAATTTTATGTAATGGTTTGATAAATGATAAACTTGCTCATTTTCTGATCCTGTTATCTGACTCTCCTAATTGATGATCGTTTCTGGCCTAGATAGGGTGTTTTGTGTTTCTCTGGCTCTCAGAACTGACAGGGAAGCTAAATGAGTCTGACCTGGTACGTTCCCTTCTAGGTGTGTTGGGTACCTTTCCAGTGCAGTGATAAAGCTTGCCTTTTCAGAAACTTTGTGGGTTTTTTTTTCTGTGAAATAAAGATCTTTGTTAAAAACAACCATCATAATTCATGCCCAGTGTCTGTTCTTTCACAGCATCTTGTCTTTAACGAGAGCCACTAGTAGATGTTCAGAGATAACGATAAGATTAGGTTACGATTGGAGGGAACATTTTGGTGGTGTTTTCCCTGTTTCCAGCCATTTGAGGTTTAAGGACTTACTACGTTGGAGGATACTCCTAAGTTACTGTGTTTAATAGCCCNGCAGTAGTAAGTAACTCTTAAAGTAAGCTGATCCCTATACTGTTGGTTATCCTTCAAGAAAAAGACGAAGCCTTGTCCCACTGAATATGTGGGACATACTGCACAGAGTGGCTAGTGGACTCGTACTTAAGCTTTCTTAATTTAATTCACATAGAACTAGTGCAGACACAATGTGTCCTGGTTTCAGCTGGGGTAGAGTTAACTTTCTTCCCAGTGGCTGCTGTGTTTTGGATTTAGTATGAGAATAATGTTGTTAACGTATTGGTTTAGCTGTTGCTAAGTAATGCTTATGTTAAGTCAAGGACTTTTTCAGCTTCCCGTACAAGCTGAGAGGGAGCATAAAAAGGACAAGCTGGCCAGAGGAGTATTCCATACCATAGTCATGCCTAGTATATAAACAGCGGCAGGAATCTGGGATCACAGCTCAGGATGGGATGGGTAATCGATGATTGGGTGGTGAGCAGTTTTAGTGCATCACTCATTTTGTGGATTCTTTTACCATTATTATTATTATTTTCTCTTCTGTTACTGTTCTACTAAACTGTCTTTATCTCAACCCAAGAGTTTTGGGTTTTTTTCCTTTTTTCTTCCTTTTCTCCCTATCCTACTGGGGCGGGGGGAATGAGTGAATGGCTGCATGGTCCTAGTTGCCAGCTGGGGTTATGCTGCAACACAGGGATTTGGCAACATGGTGCACTGCTTCATTTGCTCAGCGTGACAATCCTCTTCTTTCAGGTGCAGACCTATTCTTGTCATGTGTATTTAAAAAAAAAAAAAATCATAAGTGATCATAGAAAACTAGTGTTATATGGGGGAGAGAGGAGGAAAGGGGAAGATATGCCCTGGCTTGGGTAGGGTTCTCTCTGGCCTCTTTCCAGTCTAGTGAATGACTTGCTACGATACAGGGCAGCCACTTGTATTTTCTTTTGCCTTGACTTCCAGCCTCTGTAGGAGTTGTGGGAGAGACAAAACAGACCAAACTTGCTTCTGTCAAATACCAATGTCTCTTTCCAAATCAAGATGGAATACTTTTCCTATCTGGATGGAGATTGACACTCGGTATCTGAAAACTGCCTTAAACTAGCTGAGACCTAGAAACTTGGCAGCCTCTACATCTCTTCCTGCTTCTGTGTGTAGTAAAGGGAGAGTGGAGTTATCAGCTTGTATGTAGTGTGGTGTTCAGATTCACAAAGAAAAGTTCAGTAATCCCTGAGCTGCTGCTTGCTCAGGAGTTCATTAATGTCACTAGAAGTTGATTTCTGTTTTTGGAGTATTCCTTGAATCCAGGCACTTCTGTGTTTTCTGCTAATGACTTAAAATACAAACTAGAATTGTGCCACAGGCCTTCAGAGCATCTGAATTTTTGAGGCTTTCAGAAATGTAATAGGAGAAAAATCTTTTCAAAGATGTTCTGTAGAAAAGAGATTTTGAGACTAAAAAATGTCCCTTGATCTAGGTGTTCTGTGCTTTAGCTCATCGAACTAATGCAGAGACTATGTGAAACAGTTTTAAACTTTAAAGGCTTTCCTTATTCTGGCATGTGATAAAATAAATGTTATACCATTTGTGAGCACATCTATACTATGTGCATCTATATGTGAATAGTTTTAAAAAATGTCTTGCCCTGTGGAAGTGTTCTATTTTTTTTAATTCCATATTGTGAAATAAACATATTTGTTTACAAAGCACCCAGTATGGACAGGTAGTGGTGGAGAGCATTAATAGACATCCTTTAGGGCGAACAATCAGGTTCAAGTAGGACATAGTGTGCCTTTTCCCTAGCCTGATGGTTAGGGCATTTGTTGGTAGGACTTTAAACGGTCATCGTGGAATTGTTCTTGGAGTAGGAACCAGTCTCTAATCTCCGATTTACTTACCTTTACATGATTGATATGGGGAAGCTATGCATTAAGGAATTATTTTGCCCAAATTACAGAGCAGCAGATGTCTCAAGTTGTCTTGTTGTCAGGGAAGGAATATTGGATGAAATCCTATTTACTCTGTAAGTGTTAATTTGTTCTCATTATCATTCCATCTGTAAGCTATTCATACTTTACATAAAGTACATGCTTGTGTGGTAGGAATTAACATGCCTAGAATTTTTTGTCATAAAGTTAATGTTGATATAATTGTCTGCTCCTAAAATAACCAAACCACAGAAGATGGAGGGCAGGCTACTTGTAAGTCATTTTGTACAATACCGTAGTGCTCATCCTGCATTAACTTCCTCCAGTGGGACAGACAGTGTCTTATCTTGGTTCAGCAAGGTCTCTGGAGTCTTCCTGTTTGTTTTTTTTTTTTTTTCTTCTTTTAAAAATATTAAGTCAAGTTTTGTCATCTAAATATTTTCTGTAAAGCTAACTTGCAGTGCTGTATGAAAAGGCTTGATGTTGGGGCCAAAAGGGACGAGCTTAAATATTTTTCCCTTGACCTGCTCTGACTTGAAGCAATAGTGTGACTGGGACCATAGTGAGAATTTGTAATTACTATGCAAGTAAATTGCTCTGGCAAACAGCAGTATCCTGACCCTTAAACTTCTGTGTGGATATTTGGTGTGTTCTTGAAATCAAAACAATTTATTGCCTGTATGCTGGTTACTGTAATGTTAACAAGGCACCTGAGGTCTGCAGCCCTCAAGGAGCTGCTTCTTAGTGTCTGGGAGCTCCTCTGGTGGCATCATAGAGAGGTTATAGTAATTCCCCTGTGGGAACTGCAGTGCCCTACAAATCTCAGGGGACTGGCACCCGGGGTGAATCGTCTGACCTGCTGAGTGATCCTCAGTGAGTCCTGCTAATTACCCTTACCTGAGCTGCGTATGTCCAAAGCAACATGGCCCCACCAAGCCCCCTTCAGCCTTCTAGATGTTGCTCGGGGTGTTAATCAGTTGCTTAAGACAAATGTCTTTGTCAGAAGAGCTGATAGTTTAGTTGTCATACAGAATTGACTATATATATATGATGAGGAAAACCACAGTCAGCCTGGGAAGTGTTCAAGACCAGGCTGGATGGGGCTTTGAGCAACCTGGTCTGGTGGAAGGTGTACCTGCCCATGGTAGGGGGGTTGGAACCAGATGATCTTTAAGGTCCCTTCCAATGTAAACCATGTGGTGATTCCCACAGCACAGTCCTTTTCACAGGAGTAGGTGAGTGGCAGTGTAGTGAAAAACTTGGTATTTCCAGGGGCTGGTTGTTTCACACAGGTCAGTTTAATGTAAGTGAGCAAATTCCCCTCCTCGTAAGCAGTGACTAAATGCCATTTTCTATTGAGGCTCCCTTTCTTAAATTGCTTGCAAATCTGTCTCTAAATTGGCAGTAGCTGTGGACTTTTCAAGATAGAAAACATTTTTGAATGGATATGGCTAAAATGCTGAAAGTAGTACAGAGCACAGATGCCTAAACCTTTGCTCTTTTCAAAATGATACTGGAATGTTGCCTTTTTTTGTTCCTTTGGGGAGTGTCAGCCTGCTTTGCAGGTCAAAGATGCAGTGGGATTCTTTGTCACGCGTCAGGATTGACTGACATAGTGGAGTTTCTGACAGTGTCTAGGCTTCAGTTGAAATTGAACAGTAAAGTCCAGATTGAAATGTCTTTGGTCTAGGGATTTTGGCCTTGAAATTTTTGACATTGGGACTTTGTTCTATTCTGTATGGACATGGGAGAAGAAACCCTTCTGAAAATAGTCAGTTGAAGAAGACAGTGATGTGACCAATACGGAGAGCGAGTAGTGACAATAATGCTTGTAAGCTTGTGTTCTTAAAGGCCAGCACTACACATGGCTTGATGGCCTAGTCAGCAGGCTTACCTTTAAAAACTAAATATGTGCAAAACTTCTAAAGATACTTAAATTCAGCAGAATTTTGATGTTTAGAAGACCAAAGCCTGCAGCCCCAAAACTTGATTGCCCTTGAGTAAGCATCTTCACTTCCTATGTATAGAAATGATGAAATCATGGCAGGGAAGGTTCACCATATGCATGAACATGGATTGGGTAAGGGTCTCAGTTCTCTATTAGTAAAACACTTCCTTTTCTTACTCTTTGGTTTCTTAGTTCACTTTGTAAGTGTTCCAGAGCAGGTACTTGCGCGTGGGCTGCTGTCTAGCACTTAGTGCAGTTCAGTGACTTTATACTTCTGCGGTGCAAATAAGTTGCGTGCAAGTGGTGTCTCCTCATAAACTAGCTTCTTGCAGGAATCACAAATATTTGGTATGTTTTTTCTTTTAAGTACTGAATTACATCTTCAGCTCAAGCACAGAAAATCCTAAACACTTCTCTTAAGCTATTTGAGTTGTTGCTATGATTTGTATGCTTTAAATGGGCATTTCACTTCATGGGACACAGGGGAGATCAGGACTACTTCCTTACCACTGCCTTAAAGTTTGTTTTATTTTGATAACCTTGGACACGTCTAGCCTTAGTGTTAACAAATAATCATTCATAGAAGTCATACTCTCTTCATAGAAGAGGTGGCTCATAGGCAAGGTAGAAAGGAGTTGAGAAAGGCCTGCAATATTGGTGGATGTATGACCTACATTTGAGCCTGTCCTCATGTAGTTTTTCAAGCCGGTCTAGCTGCTTATTAAAAGGCACATAATGGGGATTGCTGGTTTTAATGTAATGAAGTTCATTATGGACTCCAACAAAGTAAAGAACAGATTATCTGAATTTTGGATTCTGTCCTGAAGCTGGCAAAGCTTTGTGCAAAACTGGAATGAATTGGCCAAGGCCACAGAAGTGTGGTGACAGCTTCAGTCTTAGTTCTGCTTTAATAAACCAAAGGAAGCATCAGCTTCAAAGGAAAAAAGAATTAGTGCAAAATTTCTATGCCTGGCTGCCCAATTGACTTTCCAGTCCCTGCACGTGCAGTTCTGCACGGGTGTTCAGACCTTTGCCTGGCAGCAGCGATGCAGGGGTCCCACCTGTTAGGAGTCCAGTTGTCCATTGTGCTTGTGGTGAGATGCTGACTTTGTAATAAGGAGTTGATGTGGTCTTAGTTGGTCTTGTTCTGCCGCTTTAGTTCAACTTTTCTGCTTTACAAACAAATCTTAAAGTGAGGTGGAAGCAACTTTGTATGGTATCAAAAAACAATAATAGATTAGTTTTTTTTTAAAAAAAAAGGCAGATTAAACAAAAACCTTACTTTCCAATGCTACTGTCATGGGAAAGGCAAAGGAGAAATTCTGAAATGTTCCTGTACCCCAAATCTTCAAGAAGAAAGCTGGAATGCCATCTCCTGGTTCTGGTGCCGGTAGCCAGAGCCCTGCTCTTTGTAATGGTCCACACTTCAGCCTTAAAGGCACTTTTCAGTATCCTTAACACCCAGAGCTCCCTGACACGCAGGCATAGCCATTTGTGAAGGCACGGTGACGTAGCTAGATAGTCCTCACCATTGCCACTATGAGAGGGACTGAGAGTACAAAGCTGGTAGAAGTCTTTGTTACATGTTGTGCTTTTTTCCTGCCTTTTTGATAACCTATGATTGATTTGAACATTTGAGGCTTGGGGAAGATATTACTTGACTAATTGGACCCTTCCTATATTGGCTTATGAAGGGGGAAAGGGCCTTCTTAGACAAGAGGACATTATGTGGATAGGCACACAAGCTGTCTGAATTGCAATGCAGAAGGTATCCGTTACTGTCCTTGTAGGATGGGAAGAAATGGGCTAGTGCAGGGTAGGTAACTCCACTGCCTGGTAGGAAAATCATTGTTTTTCTTTAAATACAGTGGAGCAAGGCTGATTTCTTGTTGATGCTGGTGAGTCTAGGCAAAGCCTGAGAGCTCTGGAATGACTTACTTCTTAAATTAAATGCAGGAAATGTTGGGGTTTGTTTTTTTTTTTTTTCCCCCGGGCTTTGGTGATGTCAGTTTGGATCTGGCTCTGATCTAGATTAAGTTGTTTTGGAGCTGGAGATATCAGATTAGAGCACTTCTCATCTCAGGATGCCAACTGGTAGGGTTGCCCTTCTGTTGGTCGTGTTCTTACTAGTCAGGCTTGGATATCAAGGGCCCATGAAATGCTAACTTCTGCTGATTGTCACAGCCATTAAAATATCTAAACCAAGAGAAATAAATGCATAAGGAGTACTTAGGCATTTGTTCACAAGCTTGTAACTATCTGTCGTGGTTTAGGCCNCAGGATCGGGACCAACAGCAGACGAACAGTCCTCCTCAGATGTCGGCCATTGAAGGAAGAGAGAGGGAGCCAGAGCCAGTGCTCCCTGCTCCCCAGCTTCCTGCTCCCACTCCTTTCTTTTCCCTTTGATCCCTCAGAGGGCTTTTATACTGAGCATGATGCGGATGGGATGGAATACCCTGTTGGTCAGTTTTGGGTCACCTGTCCTGTCCGCTCCTCCCTGCAGGTGGGACCCCACTGTGTTTTTCTGCTTCCAACACTCCAATGTGGCAAATAACCAAGTTGGTTGGCCTTGGGTGTTATAGCGATAAGTATAAGCAAGAGCCTCTACGCATACCACGTCTGGACATCAGCCATAACATTGGTCTTATCAATCTGAGAGAGCGAACATTGTCTGCACAATATGCTGTTAATTTCAGTAGTTAGAAGAGGCCCAGCTAAGAAGCAAAGTTACTGAACAAAATTGGTCCTGTTTTACCTCAAACCAGGACACTATCTCCAGCAACTTCTTTTTTTTTTGTGTAAATTGCATTCCTGTATTTAGCTATATGTGTAAGTAACCAATAGTGTTAAATCATAGAATCATTTAGGTCAGAAAAGACCCTTAGGATCATTGAGTCCAACCATTAACCTAGCACTGCCAAGTCTACAACTGAACCATGTCCCTAAGTGCCACATCTACCAGTCTTTTAAATACCTCCAGGCATGGCGACTCAACCACTTCCCTGGATAGCCTGTTCGAATGTTTGATAACCCCTTCAGTGAAGAAATTTTTCCTAATATCCAATCTAAACATCCCCTGGCGCAATTTGAGGCTGTTTCTTTTTGTCCTATCACTTCTTACCTGGGAGAAGAAATTGACCCCAACCTCGCTACAACCTCCTTTCAGGTACTTGCAGAGAGCAGTAGCATCTTCCCTCAGCCTCCTTTTCTCCAGGCTAAACAACCCCAGTTCCCTCAGCTGCTCCTCATAAGACTTGTGCTCTAGGCCCCTCACCAGCTTCATTGCCCTTCTCTGGACACGCTCCATCATCTCAGTGTCTTTCTTGTACTGAGGGGCCCAAAACTGAATGCAGTATTCGAGGTGGTGCCTCACCAGTGCCGAGTACAGGGGGACAATCACTTCCCTGGTTCTGCTGGCCGTGCTATTTCTAATACAAGCCGGGATACCATTGGCATTCTTGGCCACCTGGGCGCACTGCTGGCTCATATTTAGCTGGCTGTTGACCAACACCTCCAGGTCCTTTTCCACCAGGCAGCTTTCCAGCCACTCTTCCCCAAGCCTGTAGTGCTGCAGGGTGGTGGTGTGACCCCAGTGCAGGACCTGGCACTTGGCCTTGTTGAACCTCATACCACTGGCCTCAGCCCATCGATCCAGCCTGTCCAGATCCCTCTGTAGAGCCTTCCTACCATCAGGCAGATCAACACTCCAGTCCAATTTAGTGTTGTCTGCAAACTTGCTGTGGCTGGTCTCAGTTCCCTTGTCCAGGTCATTGACGAAGGTATTAAACAGAACTGGCCCCAGTACTCAGCCCTGTGGAACACCATTTGTGACTGGCCACTGACTGGATTTAACTCCATTTACCACCACTCTTTGGGTATGGCCATCCAGCCCGTATTTACCCAGCAAAGGATACACCTGTTCAAGCCTGTTTCTCCAGGAGAATGCTGTGGGAAATGGTGTCAAAGGCTTTAGTCAAAGTCTAGGTAGACAACATCCACAGCCTTTCTCTCATCCAATAAGCGGGTCACCTTGTCATGGAAGGAGATCAGGCTAGTCAAGCAGGACCTGCCTTTCATAAACCCATGCTGACTGGGCCTGATTGCCTGGTTGTCCTGTACATGCTGTGTGATGGCACTTAAGATGATCTGCTCCATAACCTTCCCCAGCACCGAGGTCAGACTGACAGGCCTGCAGTTCTCCAGATCCTCTTTGTGGCCCTTCTTGTGGATGGGCGTCACACTTGCTAACCTCCAGTCAACTGGGACCTCCCTGTTTAGCCAGGACTGCTGATAAATGATGGAAAGTGGCTTGGTGAGCACACCCGCCGGCTCCCTCAGTACCCTTGGGTAGATCCCATCTGGCCCCATAGATGTGCGTGTCTTATAGACTTGTGGTTGCTTATGGTTGAGGTGCTGATGTGTCTCTTACATTTTAAAGCTTAGAGCTCTCTGTGGAGGCAGCTGCTCATGTCTGCCCTTTAGTGCTGGTTTTCATACAATACTCTTACAGACTTTCTACGGGCTTCTTTCTCTGTCCTTCTGCTCTGCTTTGTGAGGTGGTGCAGGCAGTACTTAAAGCACTCATATTTTAGGGGAGATTTAGGGTGGGTGCACGGTTTCTTCCTTTCCCCTCCCTGCCTTTCCTTCCTCCACAACCTGCAATTGCACGGGGAACTGTGGTGAGGCTTTTTTTTAACACTGAATGTTCTGTTTCTGCTTTGGGATGACTGCTTTCATTCTGCTAACAGGTTGGATTTGCATAAGTTATGAGCTTTCAAGGGTTAACTGAAACAGGTTGCTGTATCAGTAAGTGAAAGCTCTCCAAGCTGTTTCTTCCAACTTGCGATTTAGTAAGTATTGATGATCGTGGCCAGTTTTCACACGTGCTCACCAGGTTAATCTTCATTCCCTAAGGCAGCAGGACCCCTGTGGGCTGTCTCTAGGCTGACATTAATGATGTATGTTGCTTGAGGAAAGTTCTGAAGGATGAGAGATGTAGCAATACATCTGTCCTTCAGGCAGGAGAAATTCCCAGCTGCCTAGGAGAGGCAGTAAGGCAGTTTATAGAGCTGTTTTAAAGAGGCTACATTGGAAGTAAGGAAAAGGTGTAGGGCACTAAAATCTCTCAATTTTTTCTAGTTCCAATAAAATACTACAAACTTTTTACAGGGAGGAGGAAGATGTTTGAGAGCTCCTTCAAGGTGCGAGTTTCTCCTCTGACTATTCAGCATATTTTTCTGATCAGATACTGTTGGCAGTTGTGGGCTATGGAGCTTCTAGGGAAAGAGGTGGTGTGAAGTGTGGAAGTAGACAAGAAGAAATGTAGAGGATGAAGAAGTGTAGGGGGAGTGCTGGTCTCTGTAGCTGCCCTGTGCTCCACACTTGTTTGTGGCACTTGTGTGGCGTGTGTTCTGTTGGGATAAATGTTGGAGTACCTATTGTTTTTTCCTTGGGAAGGATTCAAAGGGTGGAAATGAAAAAGGTGTTTGTGTGCCCAGAACCAGACCTCTGCTGGGAGACACCAGTATTTGCTGCTCAAGTTGTGTTTGATGCAGTAACAGAAAGTGAAGTCAAGGGGCAGTTGGGGTGGCTGCATATGTCCTTGTCTTGACCTTGTCTTGTATATTGTGACAGTGCACTTGAATCTGGAGTTACTGGAGCGGAGAGAATAACTTGCCTCTTTTTTTAAGCTAAAATAAATACAAGCTCTCAGTTGCCAGGTCCATAAACTTAACTTCTTTCTCTCTTCATTTGCAGTTACGTTGTCTCATATCACACAGCTGGTTCTGAGTCACAACAAGCTTACAAGTAAGTATGCTCCTGGTTTTGGGTTTCACTACAGGTAGTTGAGCAATATTGAAAAGCTGACACTGCTAGTTTGATGTTGTTTTTCTTTTTTTTCTTACAGAGCACAATGTCATGGTTAATAAAATGCTTCACAAAGAAGCACTCTTAAAAATATAGATTGAGAATGTGAGTTAACAGCCATATTCAACATGCCTTTCCAACTTCAATACAGATCTACCACGTACTGGAAGATCTGTAATTCTCAGTCTTGTTACCAGTTCAGCCAAAAATCTGTTCCCTACCATAGCTCTGAAGTCCTTATGTTTAAGTGAGGATTTTTGAATTTTTTTAACTGTATCAGAAATGATACAGTTTGCATTTTAGTAAATGGATAATTAATTTGACTGAAGCAAGTGAAAATAAATTACAACTCAACTGCATTATATCTATAACCAAATATATGTGAGCAAGGCCAACTGAATGTGAGCTTCAGGCATGAAAGTCAAGCAGTCTACTTCTGTCAAAAAAGTCTTTTGAGTGTAAGTTGTCTCTTGCTTGTACTGCACGCACCACCTCCAATTACTACCTTGCAGATCCTCCTTCTCATAATAAAGAAGCTCTTAAGTGAGGTGTTGGTGAATTGCGTGTCATGAGAGCAACATAAATGTGGGACTTAATTTAGTGGAGGCAGATATGAGACTGACTTCTGCAAGGCAAAAAAAAATATTTTTTTTTGGTAGGAGAATGCTTCAGGCTTACCCATCTGTCTCTTGTGCAAACATTTCTGCTTCATGGTTGTTGAAACACCAGCAGTGAGTTTTGTTTGATCCCTGTTACTGTGCATCCTCTAAGAAAAGAAAAATGTTGATGTTGTGCTTGTCCTTGTCTGCTCTCTGCATGTGCCAGTGGATTTCTGTCTGAACCAGTCCTTCCCTTTTTGGAACAGATTTTTTTTTTAAGAGTGCATGAAATGGGGAGGGGAATGGAGCCACCAAAGCGGGTGCGTGTTGAGAAGATAACTGGGTAGGTGCTTTGGCATGTGCCAGGCTATACCCCAGAAAGGCTTTACAAATTGAGATGGGTTTAAAAAAAACAAACCCAACAAACATACCAATAAAATCCAATCTGTCAAACTCTAAGCTACTTGGTGCACAAGCTGTAAGATAATGTGTTATTTAAAACGTATGTATTAATGTGAAAATCTCACTTAAGGCTCTGAGCACTTGCAGAGGATTAAGTATGAGGAAAAAATGAAAATATTCTTAGATTTTAGCACTTAAGTGCTTCTCTGTTTATTGGGTACTAATGCGTAGCTTAAAGGGTTTGTAGTAGTAATATTAAATAGATAAAATTATGGGCACTATGTGAGTGGCAGTGAGAAGTGTGAATTGGTTATTGTAGTCCCTGCTTCTGATTGTATAGTGTCCTCTAGACTGGCATCTTGCTATCAGTTTTTGTCCCTATTGTAGTTTTCAAAGAAATCTCTATTTATAAATATGACCAGCAATTTTCAGCCATCTAACATGTAAATGATGACTGATGGGTAAATTCATACACAAATTCAGGCAGGGAAAATTGTAAGCATTGCTATTAAACACACAGCTCTACTCCTGGTTTAGGAGGTCATGAAGTAATGAATAGCTGAAAAGAATGTTTTGGGAAAGCATTTTGGTAAATTTGCTTTGGGCATATTGCCCTCTGGCATCTGTGAGCCACTGCTGGAGCTGGGCTATGGGGGCCACCCAGCTGGTGGCTTTTGTGTTCCCTCAGGTCACTGAAAGGAGGCGCCTGTTTCTGAACTTGAGCTGCTTAAAAGCTAGGCAGTTAATTGTATCCAGCCACTTCAGCTTTACTTGCAGCTTTTGGAGGATTGCTGGCGCCTTGAGATAGCGGTTCATTCTGCACACCTCTATTTAATGCTTGTGGTTGGACGACTCATCCAAAGTTGGGCACCTAGTGCTGCCAGGCGGAGCTTCTCTCTGGTGCCGATTACTTCCTCCGGTATCTTCGGTCTGAATGGCTGCTTACCTGGCACAAGGATGAAGCAAGTTGTAAGCATTACTCTTGGTAAACTTGACTATTCTTTGAGATTTGTAAAAATCCTACAACTTTTGAAAGCTAACACACTTCCAAGGGCTTAAACATCTCTTCCGTGTGACACCTTGCAAATCTTGCACGAAGCTAAAGGGTGAGTTCAGCTGAACATACAACTGGCTGGGCAGGTAGCAGGTATCTACCTTGCTCTAAGGAAGAGAAGACAGGCTGAGACTCAAATCGCAGTAAACTTGGCTGTCTGAGAACTGAGCCTGGGGAGGGTGACATGCTTCAGCATGAGCACCAGAACTGAAAGCTGAATAACTAACCTATGTCCTAGCTATAAGTCTTAGCTGTAGACCTGACTGGGGGAGGAAAAAGATATGGTAATAAGATATGTCCAAGAAGGCTGTGTTCAGGTTGACTTTAACTATTCAAGAAAAATCCAGAGTACACTGTTTGTTTAAAACAGTTTTAGTTTTCAAAATACCGGTTTAAGGATTGCCACTATTCTATAGTTGTGTTATATTAAATCTCAACTTTTAATTACTGTTTCTTCTAAAGTAGCCCTTAGATTGGCAGGCTGCAAGTACATCTGTTCTCTCAGCCAAGGGGTTCTGTCAGGTTTTCTAATTGCTATGTTTGGTTTTCTTTTATGGGAAGGTAAAAGCATTGCTTCTCCTGATAAGTAACTCATCAATTCTGAAACTTACTATTCTCTCACAAATTGATGTAGACATTTAAATAGACAGCACACACTTTTAAAAGGCTAAATTTCAAGTTCATATTCTCGTATTTGACACTGTTGACCTAATCTTTTAAGCTATGTAATTAATTGTCTTAGCAGATTGTTCTTAAAATGACTAGGAAGCTGGTGGCAGTGACACTTGACATGCTACACTAAGGTCATATTAGCATCTTCTACTAGTTTTCTGCCATTTAAATGAGTGTTCTGCTTGCTTTTTTTTCTGCTGTTTAGAGTAAATATGCCTATCTGGAAGAATAAATACATGTAAAAACTGGATATGCATATTTTTATGTAACCATAGCTCATTTTTGCCAGCAAACTCTATTAAAAGTAAGTAAAGTTTCATTAGCAAGTATGAGGACTGCACTATTAAATCCATCATACTGCTTAGAATGTTTTTGTGGCATGGTTTTTGTTAATATTTTTAGTATGCCATTCATATGGCTGGTGCTTGTGCATTTACGTGTCTAAATCATTCATAATCAGAAGTACTCAAATCTGCATTGATTTTTCTGGAGAATATTTGAATGATTTTTTTTTCAGCTGTCTGGTGCTGTGCTAATGGTGGAGTCCTGAACTGGCTGCTTCTGCTCTAGGTAACTTCTGAAACAGTTGAGTCTGTCCTTTGCTGCTTGATGAGAACTTTTTGTGCTTCAAAATCAGAAGCAAAACTCTAGCAGCTAAATAGCTGCAATTCTGCAGTCTTGTTGAGCCATTTGCTGCATAAGTGACAAACCTGGGATGATTCCACTTTGGGTCTCCTGTGACAATCCAGTTGGAAGCAGAGGGAGAAAGTGAGTATTTGTGGTTTTTATTAACTTAATGTAGACACATGGCCAGTGTCTCCATATGTCGTACTGGGAATTTTTCATTCCATGATTTAGTGATTTAAGGTCTTCTAGCCAGTATACAGCTGAGAAGCAAAATTAAAGACGGTCATGTGTATGCATGCATAGGTTGTCTGATCGTTTAGTTTTGCAGAGAGTGCAGAAAAGGTGGTTTTGAGGACTTCTTTGCAAGGAAAGAAGAGAGTGCTGAAGTGTGTGGGGCAATGCAAATGTTTCCAGGAGGCAGTGAGGACAAGGCAGAGTTTTCCCTGCTGGCACCTTTAGTTTGGGAGCATTGGCTGGATATTTGGGTTTTTTGATATTTTTATCAGACAAGCCTGCATAGGTTGTCTGATCCTGACCCAGGTGTCTTTTGAACCCCTTGGCTAACATCAAAATAAATGGAATAGGTGTCCTGACAAATGTTTCTCAAATTTGTGGGAATGAGTGGCTGAATGATAGATATCTGCCCTTCAGTGTGGTGGATTAATTTGGGTAGATGTGACCAAGTTGTCTTTGTTCCATGTCATTTGATGGTAGCTGGGGGACATACAGGTGACCGTCACCTGTGAGTGACGGGTGGCTCAGTGGGATTGTTAATAAGACATGAATAGTGGTAGGGAATTAGGGTAGCTGTGCTGGAGGGCTATGAAGGGAGTTGGAGCCACAGGATGTACTTCTGTAGAAACCACACTTGATCAGTTTGGTCAATCACAAATATTGTTTCCACATCTTCTGTGTGACAGTGATAATTATGGGTATACATTCTACTGTTTTGTGCACTTCTACTTAGGACTGCTTCATGCAAGTTCAAGTAGAATGTAACTTCTCTTGAAGCCTGCAGCAATCTTGGCCGCTTGCTCTTTCTGATATCCCTGTGCAGGGTGAAAGTGAACTTAGGGTGTTGGTGTAGGCCTGCATGCTTCCTCTTATGTTGCTTCTCCATGGTTGATGCTGGGGTGACCGTGCCAGTTGTCTTATGCTGTGCTTGATTTCCAAAAGATTGGACTGACACAAGGCTTCTGAAGTTTTGTGTTAAGGAATTTGTCATCAATTTGTTCTTGAAATCAAACTTTCTTCTACTTTGTTCAAACCTCTTCAGATAGTTTGTGGTTTCATAACGGTTCTGGGGGACATGTTGGGAGTTGCAGAATACTCGGGTGTCCGGGGAGCCCAGGTCAGGGAGAGGAAAGGCATATTGCCAAGCTTGGCTATCTTTTCTACTCTGGGACTTGCCCCATGTCGTTTCAAGCAGAACAGTTTGCAGCACTGGGAGGCAGTGTAAAATAGATGAGTCAGTGTAAGGGTTTTCTTTTTCCAGCTGGGAATATGATTTGTGTATCATTGTCCTGAGGGCTTAGCTTTTTTTAGAAATTGGCTGCACTAGAACACCAAATGGCTGCCTTTGACTAGAGGAAAAAAAAAGTACCTTTGCAGGCTCAAACTGAAGTCAGCAGGGTAGATGAGGCTTCACCTTTTGGTCCCCTTTTGCCACTAGATTTTTAAGTGAGCAATAATTGAAGTAGAATTAGAGAAACAACCATTTTTAAAGGAGACTGTGAGCATATATATTGTGTTTTATGCCTTACCTGACTGTGTTTTTCCTTGCAGGGCAGCTTTTTTGAACTATTTTGCCACTAAGTATGAAGTGGTGCTGAAACTTCTACACTTTAAGTAGCTAGGCAAACTCAAGGTATTCTCCAGCTACTTAAAACGTATACAAAATTTCACATCCTAATATAGTCACTCTTAATATCCTTACTTGGTATGCTGATGAAGTTTGACAATTAAAATCCCTGTACTACATCATGAAGAGGAGGTGTGCTTGCAGAGCTTTCAGAAGCTGAGTTTAACTGTAGTCCAGCCCAGGAGTGGCCAGAGGGGAAGATGTGACTGGAAAGCAGGCTGGGATGTTAAAGGTTACTTCAGCACTGTCAGCAGGTACCAACTGCTGGTTGTCTGTATGTGTGCAACTATTACGCTGTCAACTTGACATGTCTTATTTTCGTTTATTTTTGGGATATGCTGTAAGTTTTTGACTTGTAACTTTTGTAACAGTTATTTTACATACCTACCTGAGGTAACTAATTGACATGGTAATCAATTGAAGAATCTAGTCAGATTCTGACTTTTGTGTCATTATCTTGTCGTACCTGGAGTCCATGAGTGTTGCTGCTGTCGGTGGAAATACTGGTATTATGTGATTTGTCCATTAGAGGTCACTGTTTAAATAGCTTTAGCAGTTTCTTTCGTGGGAAGAAGCTGATGCTCCCGGTAGCAGTTCAGCCTGCCCGGTGGGTAGTGGTGGACAGCAGCTTAGTTCTTGCTATTCTTCTCAGTCTCCTTAACCTCCGGTGATCCTGTGCTCACCAGCTTCACCATATTCTTGTGCTGCTTTTAAGTGTTCTCAAAAGTTGTCTGCTATTCATAGCTCCCTCCTGATGATGTTTTTTTCTATCCTTTTACTCTCATGCTCTGATTCCTTACCCAATATTATCAAATGTCTGAATGATGAGAGATCAGGAACAACTATTTTTTTTTCTCAGACCTCCCCTGTATTACCTGATGATGTGTTCTCTGTCCTCCTCTCCATTTCCTCTGAGCTGCTCTCCTATACTGTCCTCTGTTCTATTCACTGTTTCTTCCTTGATTCTCAAGTGTAATCCTTTACTCATCCTTTCCTTTTTGTGAGGTGATCAATTAGTTTTTTGCTGCTGGTTCCCATTTCCACACCTGAATTTTGGTTTTGAGTTCACTTTCTGATTCTGTCAGAACAGCTGTGTCTCATTGGTCATGTCCCTTTGACAGCCACATAGTTACCTGTTACTATCCTTGTGCAGTTTGCTTCCTTCCAGCAGANTTCTTTTTTTTTTTTTTTTTTCTGCTCACACAACTTACTGCTTCTTTGCTCTACCATCTCCTAAATTGTCTTGCTCTCTGTGCATGACCAGCACAGGAGCTTGTCCCTCTGCTGCCGTTAAATCTCTTGACTGTGTCCTTGATCTTATTTAGCATGCTACTGAAATCCCTTGGTGTTGTTTTCATCTGAGGGCCTCTCCTTTATAAGTCACCTTTCTGGCTGCAGTGTATACCTAGATGTATTGGAGGTAGTCCAAAGACAGTCAGCACCACTGCACCTGTCTGTCCTGAACTCCTTCCCAGTCTAGCTGCTGTGTTTTGTCCAGGCTGCTGAAATGTGTTATGGTGTCTCCCACTGGTATTGTCTGACACTTTGCATTTTGCCTGGTATCAGGTTATTTATATCAGAAACTTGCTGACTTCTAGAGGGAACTAGATGCCTATATACTCTTTACTCTTTGTTACTTCTTGTTGTCTCCTCTACTTTGCTTCTGCCTCTGCTTTCTTCTGGGAAGTCAGTACATCAGTGTGGAATGACGTGATACACCCCAACATGGTGCAAGTAAGCTCTCTGCCTAGTGAAACTACGGTTGTGTCCAAAGCACAGGACTTCTGCCTGACAGTGGCCTCTCAACTGTGCTTGGGAGTGGTGCTTTAAATTAACTGTAAGCCTTTCATTTTTGTTATATATTTTGATTTGGTTTTTTACTACCTATTTCTGGTGTATGGATCTCTAAAGGGAAATGTCTTTATGAATGCAGTGCACAGGGGGATGTGAGAAGGAGGGAAAAGGAGATCCCTATACATATGCCTTACTAAATTTGTGACATCTGAGTTCTGCACAAATGTTTAGATTAAATACCTTGTTAGCTTTTTTTTCTCCCTTGAAAAAAAAAAAAAACAGAGCTTTGGTTCTGAGAAGGTACAGATGGTAGAGCATTTTAGCTTTAAATAATATAAATTTGGGGTTTAAGAAGCTTTCATAAATTGTTCTGCTTCATTCTCCCAAAGAGTTTTGTGCTGTAATGGTATAAAGATTGCATGCTGAAACCACCCCAGTTAATACATAAATCACATTGTCAAAGTTTGTGTTTTATGGCAACAAAGTCAGTTTTGCATCATAAGTAAGAGTACATACTAAATACAGCACTAGACACAAATCACTTGTCTTTAACATAGTTCTTCAGAAGCTGTTGTTCTTCTCTTATTAGAAGGCATCTGCAAACATTAAGTCGTTTTTTGTAAGTCTCAATGTTTTCTGACGTGTTTTAGTACAAATGTATTGTGTGTTTCCTTATTTACCAGTGGCTTAAAATAGCTGTATATTTTTTGTGGAAGCCACATGTAAATGCTCTTTCTCCATGTGTATGTACAGGTTGTAATGTAAAACTGTTAGACATCCTCTTGCCAGATACAGACTATCTAGAAGTTGGTGTTTTCAAAGCTAGTGAATGTTGTGCAAGTGAACTTACTTGGTTAAAAAGCTTAACTTTGTATCATCTTAAAGAATTTACTGTCTAACAAGCTGAGTGAAAGTCTCTTGTTGCTAATATTGAAGGACAGGTGAGAAGGTAGATTTGGTCTAGACTGAGGGGAAACAGGATTTAGTTTTGTATACTTGGTTTTGTACTCTATTTTCTATGTATTCTTTCTGTTCTAGTAATCGGGTGTGTTGGTTTGAAGTGGATAACAATACAGCAGTTCCCTTCAGACCACTCACCCATCTGGCCTCTGACTCCTTCCATTGGTGCCCTGTGTCAAAAATACCATAGAGTGAAATAGCCCTTAGGGTGAAATAATTTCCTGATCTCTATCTAAGGATGGACAGTTTGTGGTAACATGCTTTCTCTTGCCTGGGAGGAATATCTTCTGTATTTGGAACTGAAATGTATGGTCAGCTGAAGCCTGGGATCAGCTAATGTCGAGGCACAGGGAAGACTCTGTACCATACAGACTCAAAGAAGTGGCTTTAAGTTCTGGGTGTAGGGAGCCCAAACTAGGAGGGAATTTAATTTGTTCCCAGCTCTGAGGGCTGGAGCAAGAACACCGTGTGTAAACACGTGTGCTGGCTTTGCTTTTGAGCAGTGAGCTATTTTGCTGCAGTTTCTTCCTCTGTGTGTGCATTTAGAGGACAGGCTGGTGTCTCCAATAAACAGTGTCAGCATGGCAGTCTGCGATGCTGAATGGGGGGGAAGAGTCAGTTGATCCAAGCGCAGTGAAAAATCGTCCTATGGGAGTTTTTAAAAACATTTCAGTGGTATAAAAAGTGTAAACTACTAATGCTGTCCAATAAACCAAACTAATTATGGACTGTTTGTTAGGTACCCACAGTGAAAGCAGGACTTTGCCAACAAGCACTGCTAAGCATGTGAGTAGATGGGTATTCCTGAGTAAAAGGCTGAAGGGACCTTGACCTGTGGGGGTAATCTGTAGTATCTGTTCAAGACCTGGTGTTCAGGGCATCTCTGGTTAGTCCCTCTTGTAAACTGCAGAAAGCATGTTAAATAGACTGAAGGAAAGAAAATATTGAGGGAGGGGAAGAGGAACATGCTGAACTTCAGCTGGTCTGTTTTAGCTAAAGCAGGCTGCTCTGCAGTAGTGTGGAACTGTGAAAAGATCATGCTTATACAACTTAAACACCTGAAGGAGACACACTAGTAATCTCTTCCTAACCTTAGTCACAGAATCACAAAATAGTCAGGGTTGGAAGGGACCTCTGGAGATCATCTAGTCCAAGCCCCCCGCCAGAGCAGGGTCACCTACAACAGGTTGCACAGGACAGCGTCCAGGCGGGTTTTGAATGTCTCCAGAGTGGGAGACTCCACAACCTCTCTGGGCAGCCTGTTCCAGTGCTCCACCACCCTCAAAGTAAAGAAGTTCCTCCTCGTGTTAAGATGGAACTTCCTATGTTCAAGTTTGTACCCGTCCTATCGATGGGCATCACTGAAAAAAGACTGCTCCCATCCCCCTGGCATCCTTCCTTCAAGTATTTGAAAGCATTAACAAGATCCCCCCTCAATCTTCTTTTCTCCAGACTAAAGAGACCCATATCCCTCAGCCTCTAATCATATGAAAGATGCTCCAATGCCCTAATCATCTTTGTAGC
>VZSZ01001539.1:59754-69848 GCA_013398815.1 Ibidorhyncha struthersii | reverse complement strand
AGGAAGGAAGGAAGGAAGGAAGGAAGGAAGGAAGGAAGGAGGGAAGGAGGGAAGGAGGGAAGGAGGGAAGGAGGGAAGGAGGGAAGGAGGGAAGGAGGGAAGGAGGGAAGGAAGGAAGGAAGGAAGGAAGGAAGGGAAAGATCAGGAGGGAAAGAAGGGTGGGTATCATCCCCACAGCAGAGGAAACGGGATCATATGCACATTCCTTTCCAAAGCTAATTCTGTCCCCACAGTGCAACGCTCAGCTCTGCCTCTCCAACCCTTCCCCTGCACACACACACACTGGTTATTTAAGACAGTGTGTGGCTTTTGTATGTCTAGGTAAACAAATTGCTTTTTCTTATGCGGCTCCATGCATACTTTTATTTCTAAAAGAGAAAAAAAAAAGGCAAATATTATAAAGCCAGGTGCAATGTTTGTTTCAGAAAGTGTCTGCTGTCTTCCCATAGGGAGGTGGAGAAAAGTCAATGTGAATTCAGATTTCTTCTGGTTGCTGTAGAGACGGTTGAGGTGCCGTGAGTGATGGGTGACCTGTCACATACCCTGTGTCTGTGCTTACTGGACACTACGATGGGGGAAACCCAGTCCCCCATGAACTTCGTCAGCTCACCTGGCAGGGCAGACACCAAAATGCTCCAGTTAGTTGTGGAAGAAAGGGCACCCTGGACTGCCAAAGTTCAGCATTCCTATGGCAGTCACACAGTGTTCATCTGCCTTGATTTACGGTGCAGAGGACTGTGCAGAGCGCAGTTTTGATGGGCTTCTGGTCCTGAGCTCCCATCTGATCATAGGTGTGTTTGAGGGGGCCGGTGTGGAAGAGCAACTATTTTTGGCGGTACTGGGAGTTTTTGATACAAACGTCACGCGAAGGCACCAGACTCGTTTCCTATAATCTGCCTAGCAGCTTTCTTTAGGCTTTCAGGCCTGCTGCATCCAATACTTGTGTTGCTGAGAAAAACCAGGACTGATGCCAAGAAGTGCTAATGCAAAGAAACGACCAAAGGAAGGCTGTGGTTCCCTGCCCCTGGCTCGGCCACACGGTCTGTGAGCTGCCGGGGATGAAAGAACCGGCTTTAATGTTATCTCCCAAGCCGTCAAACCACTGTTTGATGAAAACAAATTCAATTTGTCTGGTGTAATAAGGGGAGCTGCTTCTAATCTGAAATTCAATTTTCGGTATGTATCTAATGCATAGCAAATGGTAACCCAGGCACATCGGAAACACGAAGACATTTGGAGCGGATGGCTTGCAGTGTGTTTAAACCAAGTCGAAAATACCGAGTGAATGATTAGCTTGTCAAAGCCACCCTTCTGTGTAACAGATGATTCACCTTTAATTTGCTATAAAAGCCTAAAGCTCCTATGGCATTATCTACAAGAATATGCTTCCTAGTCGGATTCAAGTTTCTGGTGGCCAGCAAATAATTTTGCGATGACTGCAACACTACCCACCTTGCTGTAATTAGGGACAAGTGCTGTCCTGAAAGAAAGAGTTATTGTCTGGCTTTGTTTTTGTAGTGTTTGTGGCTTCAGCCTCAAAGACGTGCACGCCCGCTTGCCTCGGGTCAACAGCATTAAAATAAACAGGCCTGCCTGCTACAGCATTCTCTAACCATCCTCCGAACAGTAGTATTGCTACGCTGGCCTGTTACTGCAGAACACCGCAGGAATGCTACGGCATTTTATTGACTTCTCTGATAGGAGCAGCGATAGCAGACACCTTGTTGTGCAAACAGGGCGCAAGCAGAGATGCTGGCGGTTGATAGCTGGTGCTCATTAGCTGCGTTACAGCAGCACCTGGAGACTTCAGGCAGGGCTGGGAGGCTCCTTTTGGGCTCGAAACCACCTAGGGTGGCTAGTGTTAGCGTTGGGGTCCAGATGGGGTTTTGAATGAACGTATTTATTCACCTTGACAGCTCTCCAAGATATACGGCAATGTCTTCACTGTGCATTTTGGACCCAGGAGAGCTGTGGTACTGGCTGGATATGAAACCATCAAGGATGCCCTTTTAAATCATGCTGAAGAATTTGGAGAGAGGGCAGAAATACCCATATTTAGGAAAATGACACAAGGAAATGGTAAGCGACCTTTTGGTTGGTTAGCTTTTGTAGTTTTGTCTATGTTCACGATATTCTTACAGCAGAGAGTATCATCCCCTTACAGGTCGCTTTTTGTTTATATAACTGTGTATCAAGCAGCTTTGGCACCAGTGTGAAAGAAGGCCTTCCAAACGGTTATTAACCACAGGTAACGCAAGGATGTCACACCTTTATTTTAGGCATAGCATTCAGCCATGGAGAGCTATGGAAAACTATGAGAAGATTCACCTTGTCCACACTGCGAGATTTCGGAATGGGGAAGAGAACCATTGAGATCCGAATCCTGGAGGAAGTAAATTCCCTTATCAAATATTTTGAATCCTACCAAGGTGAGTGTCAAGACTTTCACCCAGAGACAGAAAACATGTCTAGCAGAACAATAAAGATCAATTAAAGTTTACCTCTGAGCAAATGGTTAAAGTTCAGCATACGCTGAAGTAGCTTATTAAACCAAGGCCTTAAAACATTGAAACCGAGTTCCCTGCTGTGCATTCTGGGTGCTGAATGATTTTTTTTCTTTGGGAGCTCAGGTCTACATTTCCACAGGAAACCAGACTGAAACGAGCGTAATCACATCGCTGCTTGTTTTCATTGCTTGAAATACAGGGAAACCGTTTGATACGAAGATGATACTCAACAATGCTGTATCCAATGTCATCTGCTCTATATTGTTTGGAGAGAGGTTTGAATATGATGATCCTGTATTTCTAACTTTGCTGAAGCTGATAAATGAAAATACTAAGCTGTTGGGCTCCCCTATGGTGCTGGTAAGAGCTTGATTTTATGTTTTAGTTTTTAAGTTTCTTGGGGATAGCCGGTTGCCTGTGTTTGTTCTCCTGGCCTGCCACATCTTGCTTCTTGAGAGCCTGAACATTATCAGCCAGTCTGTACAGAACACATCCGCGGTTCTGTATCCTCAATGCACAGATTCCCAGGCCCCTGCACTTAGTCTGTGAAGCTTTATTAGTAAAGGAAAAAAAACAAAGTCTTCACAAAAGGAACTGTTTTACCATCTTTGAGAAGCAGAAGCACAATATATCTCATATTAGAGATCAGCCCTGAAGTGCCGTGTCAAATCTGCCTCCTTGTATTACACCTTCAGTAACTGTCTTAGTTCTGCCTCCCCTAGAACCAGGTTTGACAAACTTCTTTTTCTTTCATTTTGGCCACGGAAACTCAACCTTAGCAAACTAACAGCTGATATAAGCCCGTTCCTTCCTGACAGAAAGCTTCTGCTTTGAACAGCAGCGGAGTCATCTTCCACCTGAGCACAGGTCAGAGTTACACACTATGTAACTAATGCTCTCGAGGATGAGGCATCAGCTAACGTTGGGTGTCTAATTGTCTGGCAGGGCAGCTAGTGGTCTCCTTGAAGATGTGCACACCTCTCATGGGATGATGGGGGTGAGACCCCTCCTTTCTCCTGGCAGCACGTATGTCCGTATGACATACTGCAATGCTGTGCTCAGTCCAGTGCCCAGGAACGGTGTAGTTGGGTTAGCTCGGTGCTGGGCCTAAGCTAATTGGGTTGGAAAGCACCATGTTGGCACAGCAATATTGTCTGTCTGTGGAAGTGGCCGGTTCAAGTCCCTTCTGCTGCCATAGGATGTGACACACCTGAGGGCTTTCCCTGGAGCAAGTACAATGCTCACATTCCCATCTTTCACATCTGAGACCCTCTGTCCCACCACCTACACAGCTGGAAGCCCTGAAAGAAGATTAAGCTGATGAGTCTTCCAAAGGTCATGGCAACCACTCAGGCAGAGGTATAACAGAGAGAACACTCTATTTCTGCAGCAATTCATAGCTGCTTGGGCTGTATGAGCGAATGTGGGGGAATTACAGCCTGAAACGTCAGAGCATGGGACAAGGGACCAGCACTGTGACTTGAGATACCAGTATGTGTTCAAAACACAAATTAACTTCTCTTGCTCTACAGCTATACAATTTCTACCCATCCCTTGGATTTCTCTCTGGAGCTTCCAAGACTGTGCTACAAAATGTCAGTGAACTGAACGCTTTTCTCCAGAAGCTCTTCCAGGAACACAAAGAAGAGTTTAATGAAAATAACTTAACAGGCTTCGTTGATGCCTTTCTGATGAAGCAACAGCAGGTACTTTAAAGCTAAGTCTCAGAGTCTTTTTATTCTCTTAGGTCTGACTATTAGCATGGCTGACCATCAGTCAGGGATGGGGAGTGAGTGGAAACAGAAGAACTGCAGTGAGCAGAATATATCGAAGCTCATACTCACAGTGAGCTGTGCTGTACTCGCTCCATAGCTCCACTGAAACTGCCGGTTAAAGGGATCTAGTTGTCAAGATGTCCCACGTGGGTGAAATAAGTTACTACTCAGCACACATAAGGAGGAGATCATCCCAAACCTTCCTGCAAGAATGGTACAGTGATAAACTTAATTGCACTAACTAAATTCCAACTAACCTAGTACCTGGATGTAGGGATTGCAGATGCTCTTGGGACCAGACAAATTCCATACAGCATAGGCCCTAATGCTAAAATACGAAACATTTAGTTCCGCAGAGCGTATAAAGTCACGAAAAGCTAAAGTGCAGATAAAAATGGTAGCAACCTGATCACGTATTGGTATCACTTGCTGTAGAACTTATGGCCATTACCTGCATGTTTTGAAGGAGTCAAAGAAACCCCACACTATGTTCAACAACAAAAGCTTGCTGTTTTCAACTCTGGACCTCTTTGCCGCTGGGACAGAGACTACTTCTACGACTGTGCGCTGGGGTCTTCTCCTGATGATGAAATACCCAGAAATTCAGAGTAAGGCTGAGAAATCTTCTCGTATGGTATACTATTGCATGCTTAAGGCTTTGGTTGTGGAAGGGAGTGGAACTCATTCAGCGTTGTCTAGAGTAATTATTCTGAGTACTCTGAGAGAGATAACAACCAACCGTTGACTTTACAAAGGAATTTTACTCAGCTGGATTGCAATAAACCAGCCCAGCCAAGTGGGAGAGGCTAAGGGCCAGGCTACAGTTACAGTAAAGCTCCCCCGTCGTTATTCTCCTGCAGGCTATGGGCTTACGTCACTAAAGGTCTCCTCAGGAGCTGATTGTGATCTGGTTCCTGTTGAAGGCTATGGGGTAACAAAGGTGTGCAATCAGAATCAGGCATGGGGTGCACTGTAGTGACCCCATTCAAGCTCCCTGGGCTCAAGAGCAAACCTCAAAGAACCACGCCATGCCCTGACTTACCCACTTCTGCTCTTCCCAAATACCCCTCCAAGTTTTCCCTTTGCTTCATCTTGGCCAAACTGGAGGCCATTTCAGTTGCAAGATAAGAGGGTTATCAGCTTCTTAATCCTTTCCTCCTCCCAAGGAAAGATTCAGGAAGAAATGAACAACGTCATTGAACCAGGAAAACTGCCTAAGTTGGAGGACCGGAAAAAAATGCCTTATACAGATGCAGTGATACATGAAATACAAAGGTTTGCCAATATTGTCCCAATGGGTGTATCACGATCAACTCCTACCGACGTGAATTTCCAAGGCTATGTGATTCCTAAGGTGAGTTTTGAGGCTAGCAGCTTACACTGCACAGATTCCTTACAGGTTTATTTAAAGCAGGCAAGAAGAAAAATATAAAAATCTAAAGACACCGTGATGGGTGGTTTAATCTGTGGTGTGATCCTTTGCCTTGGATCCAGGGTAGCTGTTACAAACGTGCACTGGACTGCTCTGTTACAGCTGTTGGAATCCAGAATAACCAGAGAGCTTAATTCAATCACACTGGTTTGAATCTCTTATGTCAAATGGGGAACCTCTACTTCAGCATCTTTCTTCAAAGATCCAATTCTGTAAGAAGGGAATGTTTTGTGGTCCAGAAAGAGAGCAGCAGCTACTGATAAGGGGCAGGGAAGCATCCCCCAGTTCTGTTTGCCATGGCTCAGTCTTTTTTGCCTCTTCGCCCTAGAAAAAAGAAAGCAGCCTGGCTCGACTAGGAGTGTGATCTGCTCCGAACAGCTACCGTGAGTTTCTTTGATCCCTTTCAGGGTACAGAGATTATTCCGCTCCTGACCTCTGCTCTGAATGACGAGTTACACTGGAAAACCCCGGAACAGTTCAACCCTTCCCACTTCCTGGATGCCGATGGGAACTTCATTAGGAGAGAGGCATTTATTCCATTCTCCATAGGTGAGAGGGGTAATGGGTGCACCACCTGGGGTTAGGCTGACGGCACAGTTCCCACTGATTCCAGGAAAGTATGGAAGTCAGGGACACAGAACATAGGATAAGGGATTGCTGGTCATTTGTCCTGTCCACCATTGCTGTAGCTAAACACCTCTTCCTTGGAAGATCTGGGAGACACTGATTTACCCATAGTCACTAAATGGTCTCACATACCTACAGGCTTCTGTGTGGTTTGAGACCAAGTCAGTAGCACCTCTAATATACAGAGAGAAGGAAGGAAAAATTTCCTACCTCAGCAGCCTGCTCTCATGGGCTGTACATCCAGTTTAGAAGGTCTCAGACATCAACACTAACAGTTATGGTGCCAACCGTTTACTTCTCTCCTGGTTGTTTTCAGGACGAAGGGCTTGCGTTGGAGAAGGACTGGCCAAAATGGAGCTGTTCCTCTTCTTTGCAGGCTTGCTCCGCAAATTTGTTTTCCACCCCCCTCCAGGAGTGCATAAGTCAGACCTAGACCTCACTGCTGATGTCGGCTTTACCTTGAACCCCATGCCTCACCTGGTTTGTGCTGTGCCCTGTGAATGACCAAACGACACGGAGTTAGAGTAGTGTTCACTTCAAGCTTGAAAGTCTATAGTTACAAGGGAAAAAAACTGTCTGTACCCAAGCTTTAGGGGAAGTAAGACAGTGGGCACTGCTATTTTTCTCTCATTTATGCCATTCTTTCCAACAGCTCTTGTGGTGTCTCTATAATGCAAACCCCTCAGACACCTCTGAGTACTGCTCTCGGAAACAGCATGATTCATTCCTGGAACAGCACATCAGAGATGCAGTTTTCAGGGGTGTTTGAAAGAATGAAATGGCTTCAAGCCTCCTCTACAGATGTGACCCATCAGAGGCTCTCCCCTGAGAGTCTCCCCAGGGAATTTCTCAGCCTCAGGTCCAAGCTCTATAGCAGAGCTGATTATTGATGGCCCAGCTGGAGACAACAGACACTTAATGGATCTAGAAATCTCCCCAAGATGATTGTTCAGCTAAGCCTCAGACTGAGCTTCCATTGTACGATACTACCTGCCTTATCTTTATTACCGAGTCGCAGACACGAGGGTGTAACATGGGCTGACGCCAAAAGCCAGGCATGGGACAGTTATCAGAAAACATCTAAGGGGTTTGGGAAGTGGGTTCATTCCAACTCACACTACGCGCTTTATGCTGAAGAGCCTATTTATGATGGGGCCAGTCTAGCAGCTTTCTGCTTCTGCTCAGAAAGGCATTCTACCACTCCCTCACCTCTCCTGCCTACATGCTGGCTCTGGCACTTGTCCCGTCCCTTACTGGGCCATCTTAGATCCCTAAACTGGCAGAAAATGACCAGCCACAGAAAGTGAAGAGTTTCTGAATCAGCGTGGCTAAAGCTGGACACAAGCCTGAGGCAGTGTGAGGGCGATGCAGCCTGGGGCTGGGCAGCAGGGCTACCGCGCTCCCATCGTTGACCCAGAGAGGCTCAGCCCTCTTCTCCCCTTCCACCTTAAGCGCTGTAGTTGCTCTCTAGATCCTCTCTACCCACCACAGAGAGAGGGAGGCTCTTACAGTGCGTGGTTCAGCTGCCATAAGGTCTGACTTGCTCCCTCTCTCCATTGACTGCAGGTGAACCATCACCCCCAGGCTCCTAATTCAAACTTCAGTCTCACGTATCAGGTGTGTTGGGATGAATAGGGACAATATTTTCCATGCGAGTGAAAACGGGGCTTAAACTCTTTAGAAAATGTTGCTGTCTGTCTTCAGCTCCACGCCAGACACACAGCCCCTGGCATTTCAAGCTGTCTTCCTCTCCTTGGGTGAGGGATAGGCGGCAAGGTCTCCTGGCAGAGTAACGGATCAGCCCACCGAGCTGAGCAGTGACCGCTGCCATGGGCTCCCACGGATGCTCTGCGGGCTCAGCGCACAGCAGGAGCAGGGCCACCTCAATAGGACCTGCAAGCAAAATCTTGGTGCTTGCAGAAGTGTTTTGGCCGCTTAAGTAGGAGCTGACATTACAAATTCAGAGCTGACAATGCTCCCGTTCTGCCAGCAGACATCCTCCATCACTGTCAAGGCTAATAGCATTTTGTGTGTAGTCGCTGTAAAAATAGATGTAAAACTGGTAATAGAGCCTGGAAGCAGAAGCAGGTTAGACCTCGTTACCAAGTCGCTCACCTGTACCGTTACCTTGTCATACAGCGTCTCCGTAGAAAGCTGGTGACACCCCAGAGACTGCAGCTGTCCTGGAGCAGCTGGTTGATTACTACAATTAATCATCTATTTCGTGTAGCAGCCATTAGGAGTAGGAACAATTAGCTGTACCCGCAAGGCTACGCCGCTGAGGGAAGCGGGGTACGTGTGTGAAATCGGAATGGTGGGGTGGGTACGAGGGAGGAGGCTCCTTCGTGTGCTGTGACACAGGCGGGAAACCACAGGTGGGTTAGGGAGCAGTGAGTCACTGAAGGTGCTTTTGTGTTGGTTTGGAGGCAGGAAAGGCAGGTGAGGCTGGAAAGAAAAAAGGGAGAAACAGAAAGTTACAGAAACAGAGGAGGTGGTTATGGTGAATCTGTAACATCAGAGCAAAGTTGCTGTCATCTAAAGCTGATCTGTGCTGCAAATGGAAGGATGGAAAGCAGGAGGAGACTATTGAAGGGATGACAAAGTAGGGCAGTCTTTGTTTGGCCAAGACCCTGACTCTTCACACTGGCTTTAGTTCACGCAACTAAAGGCAGCACTGTAATAGTTGTGCTGTGCTGCGTCCCGTGGGGCCGGCTCCAGCTTCTGCGTCCATCTCAAGGAGTCCCCTCAACAACCTGTCTAACAAGAGAGCCTTCGCTGTCGCTGTTTGGTTTGCTGTTGCTCTATTTGCGGTCTAACTACTGCAAGCCTGACCTTATCTCCTACTTAATAAATGAATATTTTACTCTGTTGCTGTTGATCTACCTCGTGTTGCAGGATGGAACTGATTTCAGGTCAAAATGCTAAAATTGGGCTGCACCACCTTTAACACACCCACCCAGAGAGGTGAGCACAGGGATCCCCAGGCAACACGCAGCCAGGACATGTTTCACAGTGCAAAAAGTGAGCAATACTCAGAGCCACAAACAGCCCAAAGCAATAATTGGATTTCTAACTCCAGAAAAATCACAACTGCTGTCTGAGACGGGACAGGGCTCCGGACGACTCTCCGATGTGGTGTCTTACACTGATTCCTGTGGCTCCTGCCCTTCCTAAAAAGAACTTGTCCCAGTAAAAGCCAGCGGAGCTATCTGAAGCTGCACTCCTGGATGCAGAATGGGACTGGCAGGGAAGGCACGGAGATTTTGGGGGGGGATTTAAGTCAATTTAAAGGATGCGGGGCTGGTACTTTACTGGCTGGCTCTCCCCAGGGTGGCTAACGGGCAAGGTCGGTGGGTGATGCCCGTGTTCCAGGTCCTCACCAGCACCACCGGGTCCACACGCCGTGGCGGGGGATTGCCAGGTGGGCACAAGAGCTGGAGGACAACCCAGCTGCGAGCACCCCGCGGGGCCCGGCTGCCCCAGGAATGCACCCGGAGCGGTGTCAGCGCCCGGTGGGTGTTTTGTGCTCGGCTCTGTGTGCTCAGGCAGGGGAGCACGTAGCAGCGCGGCTCCGGAGCGAAACACGTACCAGACAGATTATTGAGACAGGAATTTCTTGTCATCGCAAGAGCTTTACTTACCTTTGTCATTTTAATGCATTGCACTCAGAGCCTGGTCTAAAAAAAACCAACAACCCAGTGAACTCCCCCCCCCCCCACCCCGCCCGTGGCGGTCGCTGCGGTGTAGTCTGAC
>VZSZ01001539.1:38165-59719 GCA_013398815.1 Ibidorhyncha struthersii | reverse complement strand
CCCCCCCCCCGGCTTTTTGGAGATAATTTAAGTCTCTTTCTGAAAGGCCTTTTTATGATTTCAGCGGCTCCCAGGGCAAGGATGTAATACCAGGAGAGTGGCAGCAACACGTAACTTTTGCACCACGGGGTGCTGCCGGTCAACCAAAACCCCCCACAGGAACAAACATTTTGCACGGGGCGCAGAGCATGTGCCATTGCAAGTTCTCATGGCAATGCCCACATTCTGCACCCTGTGCCAGCACTCATCCTTCTTGCCTGTCTCTCCCTCTGCCTCTTCGCTCACTTGTGCAGGCAGGGTTGAGTCATCCTAGGCATGCTCTGGGGGAAACGGTTGCCTCCAGCCCATTTCTTGGAAACTTATAAAAAAAAAATTAAAAAAAAAAAATCCCAGAAATGTTGCAACACACTTGCTGCTTCTGCTTCTGGGGGGCTGTTGCACTGTAACATCGCCACACCACGCAGGCAGCTCCAGCGTGGAACCAAGCAGCCGTTTGCTCTGGGACCGTGCTAAGCATAGCTACGGCCCCCTTCACATTAGGTGCACTTCCTTCCCTGCCGCCGTTGCCTTTGCAAGGCTGAGGACCCATATTTGCTGAATCATAGAATGGTTTAGGTTGGAACAGACCTTAAAGACCATCCAGTCCCACCCCCCTGCCCTGGGCAGGGACACCTCCCCCCAGCCCAGGTTGCTCCAAGCCCCGTCCAACCTGGCCTTGAACACCTCCAGGGATGGGGCAGCCACAGCTTCTCTGGGCAACCTGCCCCAGGGGCTCACCACCTGCACAGTCAAGAATTTCTTCCTAATATCTCATCTAAATCGCCCCTTTTTTGGTTTAAAACCATTCCCCCTCATCCTATGGCTCTCCTCCCTGATCAAGAGTCCCTCCCCAGCTTTCCTGGAGCTCCTTTAGGGACTTTAAGTGCTGGAATAATGGCCTTTATATGAGCTAACCTTTAGATAAATGTACCTTTAGCCTTGTGCTTCCTGATCATGTAAGACAGTTCTTTCTTCCCTGAACAATCTTATTCCATTGGCTCTTTATTCGCAATATCCTCCTGAAAGCCACTGTTCAACCAGGGAAATCTCAATTCCTTCTGTAGAAGAGTTAAACCTTTATGAGGGATGCAAGCTCCAGGTGTTTTCTATCTTTGACTTAAAATAATCCCATTCTCCTGTCTTGTTGCCTTTCTGAAGCCTGCCAGGTCAGCTGGCTTCATTAACTTCATTAACTACTTCCCCCTCTCTCTCTCAGAAGCTGCTCTTGCAAAATGAAGAATCCTCCCAGAAGTTTCAAATCTAATTTTGTCTTTCCATTCCACTCATGAATCCACTCATGATCACTTGATCCAAGCTAATTTTCCGTGGCTAGCTGTTACATGTCCTCTGCTTCAGACACAAAGTCTGAAATCACATCCCTTCTGGGCAGTCCAGAGCCGACTTTATGAAGGAGTTTACGGGCTACAACCCCCAGGGATACATGGGCTTTACCATTATTAACAACCTTTGATCTCCACTTGACATCCAGAAAGCTAAAGTCTCCTATTTGTCTCACTAGTAACGCGGCGACCTCAAACCCTACCCAAATCTGAATCTGGAGGTTTCTAGCAGGATCCAAAGAAGCCTACTTGTTTCCCGTGTCAGCGGAGCGTTTGGAGGGTCATAGCGCTGCTAGTAAAGGACCTCGAGGTCTCAGGGGGAGGAGGAGGAGGCTACGGAGGAATGCCAAGCACCTTTTCCCATGTATGTGTTCTTGCACACACATGCATGGGTTTGTAATTTGAAACTCTCTTTACTTCTGGACAGGCTTTGCAAACTGCTTAGACCACATTCTCTGAGGTGTTTAAAGAGGGTGGAGTATGCAGTATTTATTTAGGTACTCTACAAACCTTAATAAGAATCGAGTGCTTGTAGCAATCGCAGAGAGCAAACAGAAAGCCAGCTGGCAGAAACCGACAGCGCCACTGCACTTTTGTTGCTTCTAACCCCCCCCAAAAAAACAGATTATTACTGAAAAAATGTCTTTTTTAATTTCATTTATGTCTGATCCTACATTAATTTGTCTGCTGTGTGCAGCAGTGCTATTAGCTGTACTCTATTTTTCAACTGGCTATAAAAATTCAGCTTTTAAGTTTCCTCCTGGTCCAACTCCTCTTCCGATCATTGGTAACCTGCACTTGGTGGATCTTAGAAGGCAAGATAAATCACTAATGAAGGTAGGACAAAAACCCCCAAACCCAGACCCTCAATAGATTTTAAAGCTGCCTGGGGTATATCAGTGAGAACTTTTTGTCTTTTAAAATGCAAACTAAATTTTAAAGGTGTGAAAATGGCTTTATAATATTTTTCTGGGTTTCTTCTAGCCAATGTCTGTATTGATGCAGTGTCATTTATGAGCGATCGACCATTAAAAAAGACCTCTGGGTAATATGGGAATTCTTCATGTAATTGTGATGATGTACATGAAGTATATAATGCTTGTGGGATTTGAAATACTAATTTGACAGCTCAGACACCCAGAAATCTTTTAAAGCATTAGGACATAACTAACATGAAATTGCTTCCCTCCGCTCCGCCCTGGACAACCGGTAAGGGGAATTCCACGATGCAGTGACCCCAAAACTGCTTCGGAGAGGGCCAAAATCCAGCTGCCCCCTTGCAAAATCCACTTCCCTCTTGATGAATTGGATACGCATTAAAATCGAGACGGCAGTGCAAGAGAGGGATGGAAAAGTTGCACTGAGCAACCAGAATGAATAGCCCGTAAGCTCCTCTACTAACCTGTAATTAAGACGACTTACCCCACTTACGGTGGTAAACTCTTCTTCGGTGCCAGAGGCGGCTGGCACAGCCCGGGGTGTTCGTGTCAGGCTGCCAAGCGCTCCCTCCCCGCCACGGCAGAGAGCACCCTCGGGGACCGACCTGCGCCAGGGTCAGGGAGAGAGTGCGCAAACAGACAGCGGCGGTTCACGTGGAGGTGCCGACACGGCTCCCGTAACACCGGCGCTCGGCAAACACCGGCGTTTCGCTGGGAGCAGCCGAGCGGTGGGTCGGCACCGCCATGGGGTGAGGCTCCCAGTGCCCGGCGGCCGCAGGGAGAGTGTCGGGGCTGGGGTTGGTTTACCCAGCGGGGATGGGCAGACGGTGCCGCGGCCTCTGACCGGCGGTTTGGCGTTACCTCCACGTGCTTTCCTCACCTGCTAGGCTGTGTTTGGTATCGCCTATGTTTGCCTTTACTCTGGGATTACTCCGGAGGGGTTATTCCTCCGTCTCAGCCCACTGAAAGCAAAAAGCGGTGACTGCATCGAGCAGCAGGCACCAGTGTTGGCTGGGCACCCCGACGGAGGCGTTCGCAGGGCTTGGGGGGATCCCCCGCTCGCTCCTGCGAAAGCTGCCGTTGGACCCGGCGCAGGCTGAGGCTGCAGGCGTACGCCGTGCCTTTGCTTAGGCACAGACCTGAGCTGTGCCTTCCCATCACCTTCCTCCAGCCCAGACTCTTCTTGGCTGTCCCCGGCTGCCGTTTTCAAGCTGCCAGGGAGCAAGATGCAGCCGCAGCGGCGGGGCGAAGGTGGGCAGGAGCATTCAGGCTCCGGCGGTCCCCGATGCAGGACATGCATCTCCTGTCAGCCTCCTCCCACAGCCCTTTCCTTGGCAAAGAGGAGCGGGGATCCGCACGCAGCACGGCCGGCTCGGGGGGCACACGTAAGACATGCCAGTGGGACCGCACGCTCCTGGAGGGATTTTCAGCCCAGCAAGGCACCGCGTTGCCTTTGCAAACTGCCCGGCACAGCACAGATTTGGCAGAGAGCTGCGGAGAATTTGTCCTGGGGCGTGTGGCGGTGAAAAAGCCGCTCTGTGTCGTGGCAAAAATGCATCCAAAGCCTTCTCGGTGCAAAACGAGCATCACTTTGTCTACAGGCATGGGGACAGCCTCCTGCCCCTGCCGTGGGTTTCCCCGCTGTGCCCAGCTGAGCCATAGGTACCAAAGCCAGGTCCAAGCAGAGGGGCACGGATTTGCAATTTGTGGTCATCCAGGGCAAACTGAACACCTGGCGTGGGGCAAACGGCTCCTCTGGTCTAGCAGCAGGGATGCAGGAGAGCTTTGGTACGAGCGGAGCATCATTCCAAAGCTTTCCTGTCAGACAGCATCGTTATTTGCACTGAAATGTCTCCTCTGTTTTCGTCTTTCTCCGGTTTGCCAACTTGTGTTGCCATGTAAGGTCCAGTCTTTAATTCTAGGTGGGTTTTTTGTTTTTTCATTTACTTTGTCCTCAACAGCAAAACCAGATCAGTAATGCACTGATGGGGGTGGGGGGGTTTCTTTTGTGACAACGAGCCTAAAATCCATACGGATGTCAGCCGGGCATCTATATGAAACGCCTCATGTCTGACCACGATGAGCTCCAGCTCACAGACGCCATTCTGCGGGCAGCGGCTCCGCAGCCGTTCCCAGCAGGGCACCAGGAGGTAATACGTCCTCTCAGAAAGCCACGGGCGCTTGCCCCGTGCATGCTCCCTCCCTTCCTCACCATCACAGCTCGCCTCTTTTTCAGCTTGCGGAAAAATACGGCCCCATCTTCACCCTCCACTTTGGGTTCCAGAAAGTTGTGGTCCTGACCGGGTACGAAGTTGTGCGGGACGCGCTTGTGAACTACACAGAGGAGTTTGTAGACAGACCATCCATCCCAATATTTGACCAAATTCAGNAGCCCGGCTTTTAAACATCCCCCTTGGACCCCTCCAAAGCCAAGGCCACAGAAAAGATGTGGCTTTCCTCGCTTTCATGCAATGCCTCCTGGCTTTTTGCTGCCATCATTTTTGCGAAAGCACTTGCGGCCGATCCATATCTTAAACGTTCGAGGGTGAGGAGTGGGATTTTTAAAGGCACCGTGGTAATTGTGGGGTTAATTTCTGTAAGACGCCAATGAGAGCAGCTCTCCACCACCACCACATTTACAAACCTTCCCCACGGTTCCAGGGGACTTTGGACTAACTGGTTTGGCTGTTCAGAGCTGTAGGGTTTTTCCTTTTCTCCCACGGCCGGGTGCCACAATTTTGGACGTCATCGGTCCCCCGGGCCTTGCCTCCCCACAAAAGCTCTTGGGTGGACCACGTGAAACAGGTTCAGGCAGAAGCAATAGGCTGAGGCTGGGAATTTGCCCCCACAACCAACCCCATGGTTTTTCCAGGGTGACTGAGTATTTCAGAGGACTTTTTGCCTTGTTTGTCCATCCTCTGCTTCAGCTTTGAGCATCCAAAAGGCAGCTTTATATGCTGGTCACAGGCTGAAATCGGGATTACAATTAGAAATGAAATTACCCAGCCATAATATCAATATATGAATTTATCGCTACATAAGAAAAAGGAATCGATGGGGAGAAAAAGCATTTTTCAGAGCTAATTTACATGTAAAATATCTCTGTGGGAGACTGTCAGTATTGCACTATAAGTCCTTTCACACTTACCTTCTCACCCCAAGTCTGAGTCACTTAGAGGTGACCCAAAGCTGTAAATTCACAGGGGCTGTTAAGTAACACTGGTCACACATTTTCCCATGAAACATTTTTTTCTTCAGAAAATGCCAATTTGTTGACTCCAAAGCTGTTTGCAGAAAAGGAATGATCCAGATGAAATTCCCTGAATAAAAGGAAAATTAAAAGCGAAGTTTAGAAATTTGCTTTGATATTTTTAGAGCAAGAAGATTTGCTTTCCAAATTAAAACTGCACTGCTTTAAAATAGTGTTTATTCTAGAAAAAAAACAAACGCATTTAAAACCCTTGCAGCCGAGATGCAGATGTGAAGGGCTGGAATACAGCGTTTCGATCGACACAATCTGAGATAGCCTTTGGATTACTGACAAATTTTTTTCCTTTACTGTTTCCAGCACCCTGACAGAATGAAATACCCATCCCAGCTCGGCGGTGTTAGTGATCATCAAGGCATGAGCTCAGTGACCTCTACAAACTGATAGCATTTTTGCCGCTGCTGCAAATACAGCGTTGCTGGGAATCTCAATAAAAGAGTTCAGCACTGAGCAGGGTTGAGGACACACAGAGAAAACATCCCACACAGATAAAACACCTTTGTGACTGGAATAGGAGAAAGGGAGAAGCTTCAAAGACACAAGGTTGTTGCTTGAGGCCTCAGACTTGCAACCAAACAGGGTCAGAAAGTTGTGTGACTGACTTAGACTGACGTCTCTCCCCAGCTCTACAGCCAACCAGTACTGGTCCGAAAGCCAGACCTGCTTATCTCACACTCAGGAGAGGGCTGGGGCAGACTGGGTTGGGTGGGAGCTCGTTTCTTCCCAAACTACAGGCTCAGCGAGACTGGGCGAATGGAGCTGAGAGGACACAGGGATGGGGCACACAGAAATGGGAGACCCTTAGTCCCCAGATCCACGGGAAACCGGGCAGCAGAAACATTTGTGGAGATCCCTCCTCGTCCAGTCCCCTATTTTGTTTCGTGCGGTGGGGCTCCTCCGTGCATGAGCCCAGCGGCGATGCCTCACGGCCTCCCCAGGTTTGTTCTTCTCTATCGGGGAGCTGTGGAGAACAACTCGGAGGTTCACCGTATCCAGCATGCGCAACCTCGGCATGGGGAAAAAAATGATAGAAGGGAGGATTTTCGAGGAGCTTCACTTCCTTATCGAGATGATCAAAACCTTCAAAGGTGAGCTGGAGACCATCACGGTGCTGTATAGCCCCATATGCGTCACTGCTGCTGCAACACCTCTACTGACGTTTCCATCCTCTTCCCGTTGCAGGGGAACCTTTTAGCCTGACTTCCTTCAACTGTGCTCCAATCAACATCACCTTCATCATGCTGTTTGGGGACAGGTTTGACTATAAGGACCCAACGTTTCTCACGCTCTTAAGACTCATAGATGAAGTTATGATCCTTCTGGGATCTCCGTATTTGAGCGTAAGTAACCCGTCCCACAGATTGTTTGTTTTTACACTGGCACATTACGTTTGTGAGCCACACAAACCACAGGATTTAGTTCAGCAGTTTTCAAATGTTCAGAACCAGCCATTACACCTAAAATGTGACAGTTCTCCTGTCATACCACCTTGGTCACCACAAGTGTGCAGCCAGATTGCCTTTCGCTGCTCTCCATTTGAACCATCCTGCACATTTGTGTGGAGGTAGAATGAGAACTGAACTACGGTCATTTTAGCTCTACAGATATTTTTGGGGCATTTTCAACATAATTGCACCGTCTAGGCTTTCTTTAGGCTTTCTTTGCCTTTGCTGCGTTTTCTAAAAAGGCCCATTCAGTGCTGATGTCCGGGTGAGTGAGATTTCACAGACTGCATTAAAAATGCTTCCTTGGAGAGTACCAGGAAAACTCTGCTTACCTTCAAACTATCATACCCCCTCCTTAACATAACTGAGGTTGGAAAAAACTAACTGGTGTCACACTGATCTAAACTGGCTGGTGGCCTGGCACACTGGAGCCCCAACTCTGTAGAGAGGCCGGCCAGACTGTTACTGGGAGAGGATCTGTTCCCACAGAACACCATCAGTGCTTAAAATTAGGCAGTATTACATAAAGGCTCAAAGGTTGCAAAGCCCTCTCTTGTGAAAATCTGCCCGGGAAGTCCCTGGGATGCTCAGATGCTACTACGGCAAGAGAAAACTCACCTGATATGTCGTGCCCTAGGAAGAAGCTGTGTCAGCATGCTGACATTTCTGCACACTTAATGCTTCTCTTTTTTAATTCCTCATTAGTATTTCAATTTCTACCCGTTCCTCGGATTTCTTTTCAAAACCCACAAGATTATGCTTGGGAAAATAGAAGATGTGCGGGTCATTTTAAGGCAATACATCAAGGCAAGCAGGGAGGACATCAACGAGAACAGCGTGAGGAGCTACATTGATGCACTGATATTCAAGCAACAAGAGGTATTTGACTGCTTAGCTCTGCTGACTCTTTGCAATGTCTCCGCTGGATTTTCTGGCTAAGTTGCTGAGCCTCGATTTCGGTCACGTCATGTAAACCTGTTGAAATCCATGCAGTTATTCTAGTGCTATTGAAATAAGATGCCAGTCTCTTACAGCTGGTGTAATTTACTGCAGGGATTTCTCTATCAAAATTAAGATATGAATGCCACAGTCTCAGTCCACTCCTGAAATAGCAGCGCTAATAATGTGAGATCAACTCCCTGTTCCTAGTAGAAATTGCATGAATTCACATAAAAGCTGACTCTGCCTTTCTTTTTACAACAACAAATCAATTAATCATCGATACCGTTGCTCCAAGATGAATGATACACTTAAGCTACTTGGGTAATAAATCATCTGTACAAGTTCTAGCCCTGCCCTGCATCTCACTTCAGTAGAGACTCGGCAGTTTCACACATCAGTTGATTTCATTCAACGCAAGGTATTTGGGATCTGAGTTTTTTCTTCTTTCTGGATCTGGGCCAACCTAAGCCTTCTACCCAGCTATGTGGAGGAAGGGTCAGTACAGTCCTAAAGCCCAGCAGAAATGGGCCGAAAGGTCATTTTGAACATAGTTGGGGATTCAATCCTGGCCTTGGGCAGGAGGAGTCAGTCCCTCAGAGCTAGGATTAGCTGAATCTCCTGTACGGGGGAGAGACCGGGCTCTTCCCAAATCTGCGAGGCTGAGTCTGTGAACAGCATTTGGCTCTGGGCTTCAGCCTGCATCTGGCTGGAGCTGGATGCCGAACCAAAACTCCACTCCACACCTTCTGTCTTTGGTGCTCCCATCTTTGGTGAATGCTGCGCATTCCAGATCAGGTTTATTTTAACAGCCACTTCACAAACACAGGGTAATAGTCAACAGTGTATACTGTGCTATGCAGTATTTCCCAAGCCTGCTGAATACTAAGACTTATGCTTTTAAGACCTTTCTTACCGCTTGCATTTTTCAAGGAGAAAAACAAGAAAGACAGCCTCTTCCATGATGACAACTTAATAGCATCCATACTCGACCTGGTCATGGCGGGAACAGAGACCCTAGCCACAACGCTCCAGTGGGCCATCCTGCTGATGATGAAATACCCAGAGATTCAAAGTGAGCTCCTTTCTCCTATGCTCCATTCGTGGCATGGCAGATAGGGGGAGGGGAAAAGCCAGGACGCAGATCCACAGAAGCTCTTTTGCCTTAAGAACTGAATCCCATCTCTCTATAATTATGAACTCCTGATGCAATTAGATGGTGGTCAAAGTCATAACCAAATAGTCCCTGTGCCTTGCTGGGAGAGAGGATGAGTGGAGATCGAAGTATAATGCTGGGGAAACAACCCATCATGTCTGAACTAGAAATAGAGCAGGGAAACCCCAGCTGGCATTTTAAGAATCCGCTCCCTCCAGACCCTGGAAAAATATGTTTTCCCCAAAACCGCATCAGGAACTGGCTTTTTTGCTGGGACATAACTGCGTGTGTTCCTTCCAGAAAAGGTGCAGGAGGAGATTGGGAGAACTGTCAAAGCTGGAAGCTGGGCCACGTATGAGGATCGGAAGAACATGCCGTTTACCAATGCGGTGCTACACGAAGTGCAGAGGTTTATCACCCTCCTGCCCCACGTTCCCCGCTGCACTGCTGTTGACACCCACTTCAGGGGCTACTTCCTTCCCAAGGTAGGTAACTGCTCCAGCCCAGCAACGCACCACCCTCCTCATTTTTGCCAGTGCCGCTAGAGACTGGTTTCTTTAGAGGGAATTACAGCACGGAAGCCCAAAGCGGGTATCCAAAATCATCCCCAGAAGAGTTTCCATGTTAAGTCTATGAGACTGGTATTGTAGGACTACTGTTCCACAGCTGAGTCTGTTCAACCACGTTGAGCGCAGGGAGACTGGTACGGTAGGACTCAGTTCAGTCCCTCTCAGGCTCAGGACTTCCTCACTCCACGAGTGACCCTGGTTTACCTCCTTGATGCCATCTGCACAGTGAAGTATCTGCCAGGGAATTTACGGGATCTGACCCTCTGCTTGAGGTTTTCACAGCACCCACGTGGCATTTGGCTTCAATCCTTGGCACTGCTGGGAAAATCTCACTGAATTCTCTCTCCACTGGCTGATCAGATAAAACCCTCGGGGTCTCCACCTACCCCAGGTGGAGCAAATCTCCTGGGACACTGAAGTCTGTGTCACAAAATTAACCAAAACAGAGCACTTCTGTGATCTTTTGTGCCTTCGTGTACTTTTCTCTCAGGGTATAATTGTAATCCCATCGCTCACCTCAGTGCTGCTGGATAAGACACAATGGGAGACACCACATCAGTTCAACCCCAACCACTTCCTTGATGCTGAAGGGAATTTTGTAAAGAGAGAGGCTTTTCTGCCCTTCTCCACAGGTAACTAAAGGGCTGATCTGCACAGAGCTGAGGCTACGGCAGGACCATTTTATTACAGTACACGCTAACGTTTCAAACCCTACCACTTTGGGAGGAGGTGGCATTTTTCTACCAGGCTGCTTTTCAAAGAGAAAAGGTTAAAGATGCTGAGGGGGTTGGAAGAGCTAAGGAGAGGAGAGGGTACATCATAAATGCATAATAACCCTGTAGCTGTGACTTGCTGCTGCAGGTAGCTGTGGGATAAAAGAGACCAGGCAGGCACACTGTGCCAGCGGGACTGGGACAGCTACCTTTAGCAACATGGGCTCCCCTGCTCCAAAATGCTCTGGTGCATTTCAAGGTTTCGCTCCTGCTTCCCTTACAACATCTCAGATGCCAACGTGTCCATGGCAAACATTCTAGTTTGATCTTTTCAACAAGTAAACGCGCTGCTTTCCTCTGCAGGGCGAAGGAACTGCATTGGAGAAAGCCTCGCCAAGATGGAGCTGTTTGTCTTCTTTGTAGGGTTGCTGCAGACATTTACGTTTCAACCCCAGCCAGGAGTTTCAGAGTCTGACTTGGACCTTACCGTCCCCCAAACGACTTTCACATTAAGGCCTCAGCCTCAGGCAACCTGTGCTGTCCTGCGTGAATGACCCCCGCCTTGCTGAAGAGCAGCCCAAGTGGGGGAGCTGCTTAGATCCAACTTAGCTATGCTAGGACTCACCACCCCCCATCCTGCCACATCACCCTCTTTCACATCCCCTTCCCGCTGCCTCCATCCACTCCCACTCCATTGCTCTCCACCACTACATCTGCCCTGTAGGTTGATGACCCCTTCTTTGCTCCTGTGCTGTGAGGGGGGCATACGATCAATTAGAAACCATGATCGTGGTTGACAAACACACACTTCTTCTCAAGAGAGACTGTGCATGGAGCCAATGGAGGGACCAAGGAGATGGCGTGGTGAAGGGGATGCAGCCCATGAGTAGCAGGTGTGACATCCAGGCTCCCATGGCAAAGCGGGGAGAACATTGCAGAACTCTGCTCGAAATCTGAGGAAAGACGCACTACCCTTTGCTAAAAGCCACAGAAAGACACTGTGGGTCATACACTTGACCCATCTGTAGGTACCTCCTGAACTTTTCCAAGCTCTCTAGTTATCCATAGCTTCTAGCAAAATCCCACCAGGCTAGGCAGCCAAGTCAAACACTGAGAGTGAAAAAACATTGATTCACATGATTTGAGAACGAAGTTATTTCTGCCTTGGAACAGTGTCCTGAAAGATGCCCTAGAGTCTCTGAATTCTTTTAGATAAGCAAGTGCTGTCACCACCACATTCAACACTGCTTCACGGTCTGGATGAAAGAAGATCTAAATTTCTAATTTTGCAGTCTAAATCATAAGGCCACGTGAGATTTGTACTAGCAACCGATGATAAGAGGCTAATGATACAGACCCATTTCTAGTTTTATGTGTCTCTGTCTTTCCTGACCATGTTAAATAGAAGCAAACACTGTTCCTCTCTTCAGACCTCCTGGGTAATGTTAAAAGCCAACCTCAGCAGTCAATGTGGTGTTTGGGATGGTCTGGCCATTGGAACCAGACACGCAATTTCCTTGCAAATGGTGTCTAATTTCACAGTCTTTGTATTGCATACACACACGCAAGGAGAATTGGGATCGGGGATTAGACAAGACCTGGTTTGGGTTGTTTGCCTTTCCTCTGTAGCTTTGTCTGGCTGTTTTCCCTGTCTGTAGCACTCTTATCTGCCAACCTATTCCACAATCTTACTCCAGTTGATGTATAGCTCAGGCAATTTTTCATCCATTTATCTGCCTGTGAATTGCCACTTCTTCATATGCATTTTCTTATCATGTGCTTTATCATATTGCTTGTTTCCCCCTTCATGGGAACCAAATAAAGTTTCAACCCCATGTCTTCATTATATTTCCTATGCCTGCTACCCAAGTTGGCATAACACAGAAATGAAAATGCCATGAAAGGTTGATCCTGTGCGCAGAGTGGCAACAAATATTTTAAGTTTTACTTATATCTCATGGGTGAGAGGTTCTGCATACCCTTATCCTACTAAAAAACAGCTCAACGGGAGACTCTCCATATCCGCAGAGCGGTTTCTCCAGGGCAGAGAGCCTTCCCTTTGTGTTCATCTCTGCGCTACCAGTCAGCCCTGGGGATAGCCTTGGTTTTTTCACTTTTAGGTCTTTGACTCTTGGTTGCAGAGGCTGAACAAAAGGTTCCCACCACAGCTTCACCAATGCTGGTGCTGTCCCTCAGCTTAGCGCCTTGGACCCTTGGCCTCTCACCTCCTGCCCTCCCAAAGCATCACCTGCTGGCAATGTCACTCTTGAGGAGCGGTGGCAGCAGGATGGGGTCTTCTTCAGGGCAGGCGGGGAGAGACAGGTAAAGCAATGGAGGAGCATGTCACAGATCAACTCAGTGAAGGAAGTCTTGGCCTTGCTGAAATAAAAAAGCCACTTTTGCCTTTGGCTTCAGAGAGGCCAGGGCTCTTCCTGGCCCAGCCCCCTCCAAAAGTAATAGGAACTTAAAAGACAGATACGGCAACAATCTAGTGCTCTGGGGAACAAAACTGGGCTGGGTTCAAACCCGCCCAAATTCACTGGTGGAACCTCAGCCCTGACCCCTTGCCATGGGCAATCAGGGTCTTGGCTTCGAAGGAGAGAGATGGGTCCCTTCCTACATGGCACGGCAGCCTCCAGAGCCTGCTCTCCTTGGACATCACCTTCTGCACTGGCACTCCCCGGCAGGCAGAGCAGCGCCTGCGGCAGCGCTGGCCGGGTGCACAGATCCAGCACACTGCACAGCACCCCTGCCCCAACAAGAGCCGTGAGCTCCCAGGTGCAGACACTAAAGGGAAACAGGTTTCTCTGATTCCTTTGAAAAGCACATCCTACTTGTGCCTGTGTTGGCAGATGGATGGAAGCAATCGATCCCCGGCACACCGAATTACACAGCTGAATGTATCATAGAATCATAGAATCGTTAAGGTTGGAAGGGACCTTTAAGATCATCGAGTCCAACCATTAACCTAACCTGACAACACCACTTCTAAACCATATCCCCAAGTACCACGTCTGCCCTTTTTTTAAACACCTCCAGGGATGGCGAATCCACCACCTCCCTGGGCAGCCTATTCCAATGTTTGATATCCCCGCAGAAGAAAGTGCCTGCCTGCCATTTATTTCTTCAGCCAAATGATGGCAGAACATTGCTTATGACTCATCTACCTATTTACCTAGCAGAAAACATTGGCTCTCAGAGATGGAAATACGATTTCCACATTCCTCAGTTGCCTTGAGGGTCTTCCCTTGAGCTGCGAAACGTGTTTGCGCCTTGCAACGCGCTGGCCTGAATTGAAGGCAAACATCTTGGGGCAGGACAGGCGGCTGGAGTTTTAAAAGTACGACCTGAGCAAACACAGCTCACGCTGTGCCTGTGGCTCGTGCCGCCTGCAGCTGGCCGGGCAGCGCGTCCCATAGCCCGACCTGCCACCCCTTCCACCGGCCGGTGCTGGGACCAGGGGCTTCTGCGCTCAGAGAGGCAATGATCACCTTCAAGGACTGCGGCAGCTCTACAGATCTGTAAAACGAGGGCTGCCTTCTGTCTGCAGCCCCTCTGCCCGCTGGCCGGAGCAATAAGCGGTGTAGAATATAATTTCTATTTTCTTTTTGCCACGAGATGGCACCACGACCCCTCCAAGTCACAGCCAGCCCAGCCCTGCAGTCCTTCACGGGGGTAAAGCCACAAACTGGGGCTGTTTGAGGAGGGCAGAGCTCAGCCTTGAGCCTTTAGGCACCCCCATGTCCAACTGGAGTCACCCGCGAGCAAGGCCGGGAGCAAAGGCATACGCACTGCTTATTTACCATTAACCTGGAAGAATCAGGTAGTATGCAGGGAACAGGAGGAGGCTTCTCCTCCCCATCCTACAGCAGACCAGGATCCCTCCCGGGGGTAAACCAGCTCAAACACTTTGTGGGACAATGGCTCAAGCCACCGCCCATTGCAGTGCTGCCAGCTCCTTCACCAGCACCTCAGGCCAAGGAGGGAGCCGGCTGCTCTAAGAGAGTCCTGTTGCCTTCACTGATGAGGGGATGGGATGAGGCTCCATCTCTAGTCACCTCAGAGGAGGAGAAGAAGAGATGGGAATGTTAGGAAAAGACAGGGTCCTGGCAAATCCCACAGAAAGCTGGGAGAAGTAAGGAAAGGGGAGATGGACAGGTTTTCTGACGCTTCGCCTGGATCTGCCCAGCTTCTGTGCTGCTTAAGGAAAAAGCATTTTAGAAGCACCTTTGCAATGTTTGTATGTTTGCTGGTTCACACATGGTGCTCTGAAAAGAAGTCGTGTTTATGTATCTGAGCTACCTTTGTAAAAATCGGGGCGGGGGGGAGTGTCTTCGCTTGCCTGGGGAGAGCTGTTAAGTCCCACACCAATGCAGCCGTAGCAGAGCCTGTACCCAGAAAGGGCCAAAGACCCCCAAGGAACCGCGCGAAGGTCCCTCAGAGCAAGGGGAACCTAAAAAGTCCAGCATTTGGCATCTGGGATTCAAAACCAGACGTCTGGAAAGTGTTGGAAGACCATCCATCAGACACAGAAAGAGCAGGTATCTGGGAATAATTTATCCCATGTGCAGCAGGGAAAAGAGCAGGGACTAGAAGATGACACAACATTTGTCTACTGTTGCTCTTCAAGTGAAGAAATGACCCACTCTTGACAATCGTCCTCTCCCAGAAGCTCAGAACTAGAATAACTTTCTTATGTTGTGTATTTGATATGTAAAGCAGTGGCTGTCCCGTCATTTCCAGTCACGTATCTGGCTGGAATTTTCCAGGTAACCTCACCCACCAGCCCTCCTCTGTGTCTTAGTAAAATATTCGTTCAACAGATATTTTAGCATGTAGCCAGTACTTGCAAGGCTTTGAGTCAGAAGCCACTTGTAGCTACCGCACAGTGATCTGATTTTCCCTCTGTGCATCTGCTAGGCTCTGCGCAAAACAATTCCGTGGATTTCTCTCAGTTCAGAGCCTTGGGCTTATTGGCGTGGCACAGCGCAGGCGCACTGTGGATGGGGTCTCATGGTGAATCCAGCCTCTGCAGTCGTGTCCAGCTCAGATTCTTTGACCCCATGTGGAGGCTTAAAAGTAAATTTCTGGATTAAGCCTGTGAAGAAGATGAAGAGCTCCATCGTGGCAAGACTTTCTCCAATGCAGTTTCTCCGCCCTGCAATGCCAAAAGCATGGCTGTCGGTGGAGAGATTGGGTAAGTGGTGGCTCAACCTGACACCTCTTCCCTACTACTTGGTAGCAACAGTGTGAGGGACAGTATAGGCCTCAGAAATGCCAAACAGCATGGCGTGATATTGGGTGGCCATCACTGTTCATTTCCTTCAGGCATTTGAACGGGGCTGTTTCACTCTGAGCCTGCATGGAATTGATCTGGGATGCCCTTGAAAGCAGCCTTCCCAAGGCAGAGGGAAGGCTGAATGCTTCCTTGAAGGCATTGAGTCTTCTGTAGGTCCCAGTGGTTTCTTTAAATACCAGGACCTGGTGTGGGCTGAGGGGCTGTTTGCAAGTCATCAAAACCCAGGGCGGGTATTTCTAAGCCATCCCCACCACTGATGTCTGTGCCGTTCCCAACAGAGGCTCGGATCCCACCACCTGGCTAGGATCTTCTGAGGGGCACCGGGAACTCGGCACCCCGTGCAGGATCAAACGCTTTCGTTACCTGTGGAGAAGGGCAGGAACGCTTTCTTCTTTACGAAGTTCCCATCCGCATCAAGGAAATGGTTGGGGTTGAACTCGTCTGGTGTCTCCCACTGTGTTTTATCCAGCAGCACGGAGGTGAGCAGAGGAATCACTGTTGTTCCCTGCAGCACAACCACACTCTGCTTTAGCATATGTGGATGTAGCAAACTTCTGGCCTTGCCCATTCAGCCGTGTAACTGTTCCTCCCTTTGGACTGTGTCTGGAAGCAAACTTCTGCCTCTGAAGAACTAATTCCTCAGCTGGTACATGACCATATGACCCTTAGTTAGAGTGAATACCCAGTTCACAGGAATTACTGACTAATAGGTGATTAAACAACAATGGCTGTTGGCAGTTCCTGAGTTATGAAGCAGAAGAGAGATGTGGACCAGGCTTCTTTCCTGCCCAGCTGCTCTCTGCTTGCCTCAAGCAGGCAATGGGACGATGCTGTGGTATTCCAGAGGCAGAACTGCTCTACAGGGCATGAACAGCAATGGAGAGTGAAGAGAATAAGGAACAGACTCCAGATTACAAGTTATGGGAAACGGGAAGTTGTGTGCATAACCCTGAAGTCACACTGCCATCGGTCTGGGTGTGGAGGAGACGGGGGATTAGGGAACTGGCTCTTCCCCAGCAAAAGTCCTGTGCTTCAAGCTCCCCGACTGTTTGTGACATTTCACCCTGTGGGTCACTGGCATGCTGCACCCCCTCCTCATCTGCAGAGCAGCACGTACCTTGGGGATGAAGTAGCCTTTAAAGTGGGTGTCAGCAGAGGTGCACCGTGGAACATGTGGCAGGAGGGTGACAAATCTCTGCACTTCATGGATCACCGCGTTGGTAAATGGCATTTTTTTCCGGTCCTCAAAGGTAGGCAAGCGGTCACGGCCAAGAACTTGCTCAATCTCTGCATGCACCTTTTCTGGATGGCAAAAGAAATGCACAAAATGAGTTTCCCTCAGTGGTAAAGCACCTTCAGATCACAGCTCGTGATGACTGTTGGGCTACCCCAGGCAGGACGTTGCCCAGCCCCTGGGAGCAGAGAGAAAACAACCCCTCAGATCATTGAATCATAGAATCATCTAGGTTGGAAGGGACCTTGAAGACCACGCAGTCCAACCATCAGTGTAACACCGCCTAAACCAAGATCCTTTGGTCCTGAACGGGCAGCATACAATGCTTGGACCGAGGTAGACAGGTTCCAGGTGCTCTGATTTTACAGGTGAGCAGCACTTAGGGGGTCACTGAACCCAACGTAAGAAAAGCAAACCCATAAAGGTGCCTTACTTTGAATCTCGGGGTACTTCATCATCAGGAGGATGGCCCATTGCAAGGTCGTGGATGTTGTCTCAGTGCCAGCCATGAGCAGGTCGAGCGCAGAGGCCAATACATTCGCATCATGAAAAAGCATATTGCTTTTATTTTGCTCCTTTAGGGAAACAAAAAGAAAAAAACCCACTGCTGTTAGCATGGAAAGAGAGAACTAGGACAGCTAACCCAGTCTTCGGAGACACTACAGTGGGATGTGTGTGAATTACAAGTGCCAAGATGCACCACATTGACATACCATTACTAAAATACTTCAGTTTTCAGCAGAAATATTTTCACACTTGAGCTTTTGCCCCCAAAAATGAACTAATTGGACTAATTCATTGATTTTCCAACATCATGTGACATTTATCGGCTCTGGGCAGTGGTTATCCGATCAACTCAGGACTTCCATGCCCTGCCTGTGGATTCTAAGGAGGTGGAAAAATGATGAGAGGTGCAGGACCATGCCTTCCCAGGCAGCTGGAATTTGTCTAGATGTGTGCCAGGCACTCCTAGGAGCTACAGGGAAGCCATGAAGGCCCAGGACACCACCGGCACATCAGCTCTGCTGTCCCTGCTTTGTGCTGCTGATGGGAACCTTGCCTGTTCCTGTCTGCAACGTGGCATCGTGCCCAAGTACCCGTCCTGCCCACCACCCCTCTCAAGTACGCGGATGCAAACATTTGGAGAAAAAGGGCAAAAATACGGACTGATCCTTCCTTGCTATACTCCCACGCGACCATTCCTGTTGGTAAATCCACTAGGTGGGAGCTGATGATGTGTCTGCACGAATGCAATAGGAACTTCTGCATCTCTGCAACTGGGAATCTGTTGCCTCTTCCCATGCCCGCAGGGAGGGATGCGCCTGCCCGGAGTGTCTTGGGAAAACGACATTACCTCTCTCTCGCTCTCCAGCGAGGAAGGGACCGCACCTAACACCTGAGGACAAGTTTTACGCATTCATGCAATGTGGTCTAGTTAATTATTTCTTGCTTTTGCTACAGTATGCAGTATTTAACATATTACAATAGGAGGATGTTTACCCCAAATTTAAATATTTTCATATAGACCATAGTAGAGCATGTTCGTTCGACAAGCAACACAGAGCATCTCTGTAGAAGATAACGCGCTAGGAATCGTCATATTGTTAAAATACCTCTTGTTTGAATACCAATGCATCAATGTAACTCTTCAGGTTAGTTTTGTTAATACTTTCTTTGCTTTCCTTGATGCACTTCTTTAAGATCACAGACACCTCTTCTACTTTTTTCAGTATCATCTTGTGAGGTTTGAGGAGAAATCCAAGGAATGGGTAGAAATTGAATAACTAAAAAGAAAAAAAAGGAAAAAAAAATCACAGAAAAAAAAAAATCAGTTCACCCATTACCTTCTAAAACTCAAGTATCATAATGGAGATATCATTTACGTGAGGAACCAAATGACATATGATTGGAATCTCTCTTTTTTGGTAACTAAAAAATTTTAATGCATAAAAATGCCTCCTCTTATTAAAAGTTCTCTACAGAAATGAATGGAGCCTATCAGACTTGTCTAGACAGAGCCTATAAGCACGAATTTAAAAAAATACAATTAAGGGAAAGTGATAGTAAACTCATGAAACAATGAAATTACATTTTAAAAGAGGTAATAAAGCAAAAAGATAAAGCATTACGCATTACGCAAAGAAAACTCCAAATGTTTAGCAAGCCAAAATACTTGTTTTAAAGTTGTTAGATCATCATTTTTAACTTTCACATGAATTATAAATCAATTACACTGAGTTCTCAGCATCGTTAAATTTCACAGCACAATAATCAGTTGCATTTTACGTACAGGGGGGTTACTTACACCATTTCTCAATGTTATAAATGAACCGGCTGCAGAATAAGATTCACAGATCCCTTGCTCTTGCTAACCAGTTATAATTTTTGTTGTTTTCTGCAAAACTAAACCTGCTATAGAGATTAACGTAAAAAGGATGTTGTGCTATTGTAAATTGTAGTTCTCATTCAGGAAATAAATCCATCAGCATATTTCTTTTTTTTAACAGCTTTTTGGATTACTTTCAATAGTACCTTAAGTAACTAATACTCTATTCCTTGTGGTGGAGGATTAAGTTTAACAAGAGCTCTTGGCTCAGGTGAGAGCCTCTTAGTTGGAATACTCTTTTCATGCAGCTCCGTTGAGCAGGTATTGATTTAATGCCATGACAGGCGGTATGAGAGGTCCGTATATAATGTCTGCAGCTCTGTACTTTGTACTACTACTCTGTAACTTCACTAGTTTCTTAAATTGTAGCAAGAGACCCGAACCTAGCAACCCTCAAATACACATGCAATTGTCCCTAAGACAAGAGGTTACTTTCGGGATGTTCACACAGCATTCAGCAGAAAACAACTGGAATGACCCTGGCTATTTTTCTTTGTACGTGCACAAATAAAGTCATTATTTCACTAGTTTTATCACCAGTGTGTTTTTAAATCAACAAACTCTGTCCATGCCCTCCAAGAGGCACTTGATTCCCTCCTGTCCCTTCCAGCTGAGCCTTCTTTGGATCAAACATACTAGGGAGCAGATGCTGGCGTTTTGCGTTTTATTCTGCGTACTGCTGGACAAATACTGACAAAAACACAAAAACCCTCAAAAAACAGGTAAGCAGAGTCCTTCAGAACCCTCTGTCAAAAGTGCTACAAACATTTTTAAGACACATTCCAGGAACATTTTCCTGCAGTTACTGTGAAACACCGAAGACAGAAGGTTGCCCAGATCCCAGTGCTACATTTGGGTCTGTTTCCTCATGGGAGACTACAATTTGCCCTAAACGGTAAAGTTCACAAAATAATGTGACTAAAAATAATAACATAAAGGGCAGAGTCTATAGGGCTTTTGTGGATTTACACTGGTGCTCCTGGATACTGCCCGCCCAAAGTCCCACCACACTGGAAGTCTCAGTTATTGCACCTTCTGGCTGTAGAATAATCAGGGACATCCCTTCTGCTGGCAAGGTGACATCAGCATCTCAGCCCAGTGCCACCATGTGATGTTGGACTTCCTTCACAAGAGGATTTCACAAAGGAAGAAAAACCCCAAACAAAGAATCTTGTCCCTGCCCATGGCAGGGGGATTGGAATAGTCTTTAAAGGTCCCTTCCAACCCAAACCATTCTATGATTCTTATGTTTCAGTACCCTAAAGATTCTGCAAAGCCATTCAGTACCAGTAAGTCAGCTTGACCTACCAACTCCGATGATATACTGAAGCATCTCGGCACAGAGGGTAACTTACATGCAAGAATGGAGAGCCAAGAAGGTGCATAACTTCATCTATGAGTCTTAACAGAGTGAGATACGTTGGGTCTTCATAATCAAACCTTTTCCCAAAGAGAATAGCAAAGGTGATGTTGGTGGGGGCCATATTCAAAAATCGTAATCGGAAAGGTCCACCTAGAAATAAACGAAATCATAACTGTATTGGTCATTTCTGGAGCAACCCAGAGGTCTTCATAGTGGCTTTATAAAGTAGCATGAAACATTCAATGCCATCTCCAGCTCACCTTTGAAGGATTTGATCAACTCAATGAGAAAGTGAAGCTCCTCAATCATCATTTCTTCTCCAAGATGCTTCCCCATGCCGAGATCCCGCATGGTAGCTATGGTGAACCGCCGTGTCGTCTTCCAGAGGTCTTGAGAAGAAAAGAACACACCTACGGAGGGATTTCATGCCCTGTTGGCTGAGGCGGTATGGGATTTTCTCAGAAACACCAAAAGCACAGCTGGGGAGCACCGGTATTTTTCAACCTGGTGAAGCCTGCTTGGGAGAGGCCTGGGGGCTCTGTGGGGGGCTGGCTTGGGAAAACACCACCCCAGGTAGGTTCAGGAGGGCAGGAGGCAACATTTTAAAGTTGGGTGCTGTTCACACCAAAGCTCTGGGTTTGGCTTGTTTACAGCTTTGTCTCTTTGCAGCCATACGCAATAAAAAGCTCTATGCGTGGTATTTGTCTCAGGCTGATGTGTTTTTCCTTAGAAAAATGGCCCAGCTGTTTCAGAGAGCAAGGCCAGGAGCAGATGACACCGCTCCGTCCCTGTCATGAACAGGACAAATGATTTCACTGAACAACTTGCATTTTAGAGGATGAACTGTACACTGTGCAGGGCTCGG
>VZSZ01001539.1:0-27939 GCA_013398815.1 Ibidorhyncha struthersii | reverse complement strand
AGGAGAGGAGAGGAGAGGAGAGGAGAGGAAAGAGAAGGCTCTGGGGAGACCTTATAGTCCCTTCCAGTCCCTACAGGGGCTACAGGAAAGATGGGGAGGGACTTTTGATAAGGGCATGTAGTGATAGGATGAGGGCTAATGGCTTCAAACTGGAAAAGGGGAGATTTAGATTAGATATCAGGTTGGACGGGGCTTTGGGCAACCTGGTCTAGTGGGAGGCGTCCCTGCCCAGGGCAAGGCGGGTGGAACTAGATGGTCTTTAAGGTCCCTTCCAACCCAAACCACCCTATGATTCTATGATTCAGAAGGAGCTGAGCTCTGGGATGAGATCTCTTAGGGAAGCTGCATCAACTTCAGCAACGCCAACCCTTGTCCCTCTGACACCAGCTGCGTTTTACCATTAGTTGGTATCACAGCTTGCCATTAACAACTGCAGCAACATGGGACACGCTGCAGGGGGCTTGGTCCCCTCCACACGCTCCAACAACACTCACTTTCTCTTCCAGATGTCCCGATGATGAGGTGTCCATGATCCCTCTGTGTGGTGTTGACAGTTTTGCTGGACACAACGGTGAACCGTGCGCTGCCGTCACCGGCTCCGCAGAGGATTTCTGAACACGTGCAGCCACATCTCCCACCCTACTCATACAAAGAGATGCACAAAAGTGAGACTGGCAGAATTTAGCCCTAATTTGCAGTGTTATGGCCCTGTAATGAGCACAGGGAAATGTCTTTAAAAGGAGATGGCTTTCTAATTGCTTCTTAAAAAAGCCTTTAACATGGACCCTCTTTGGCATGACATAGGGCTGCATTGCTGAATCCTGTTTCTCCCATGAAGTTTACTCTGGCTGGTTGGTTGGGTTGCATCCACATGCTATTTTTATTTTTTTTTATCATCAAGCCTGTTTACAGCATAGAGGAACAATATGGGAACAGAAATAAAGCTGGGACAAACCCAGAGGAATGAGACCATGAATGGTATTGCCAGCGTCTCTGGCTGGAAGAGCGAGAGGCCCTGCAGCTGCGCGGTACCTCTGTGAGACTCAACTCGTGACTCCCTCCTGGTTACACATTTCAAACCTCAGTTGTGTTTGATTTACCCATCATCTGCAAACTTAATACCAAACAGTTAAAATGCCTGCATGTCCTTAAGCCACCAGCTTCATATCTGCGGTACGTTGTAAGAGAGAATACTTTCTAGAATACAAAGGCTGAGGGACCGACTGTCACAACAGCATCACTTTTGGCTTCCTTAAATACAGTAATCAAAGTATTTTGAACAGTAGCCTACAGCTACTAAATGCTTTTCTGTCTCAAAATAGACACAAGCCTCCTCCCACCTTCTGCCACGAGCCTTTTGGTCACTCTGAGGTTTTGGTGGTTCAGTCTGGTTTCCTTTGCTGTATTCAGCGAGCGCAGCCCATCTGGTTGCCGAGTCTTTGATCCAAGTGCTGCCAGCTTATTCTGTGAAGCACAGAGTCAAAAGGACACAAAATGTTAGCGGGGAAGGTTCGAAAAAGGAAATATTTTCTATATTTGCATTTACATTTTTAATATAGTCGTGTTGTCTAGAGGCCAGATCTGGGGAATGGAAACCAGGAGCTGGGTTTCTATTTTCAGCACAGCCACTGATTGCTCTGTGTTGCTGGCAAATCTTTTAATCTCTTTCCCTCTGTTTTTCCCTTCTGTAATAAAGGGACGATCAGACCTCCCCAGCTATGCCTTGTGTGGCAGCATCTTCTGATGAAACACGGCAAGGACGAGGAATTAATAATCGTTCCATACAGAAAAGCCAAGGGGTCACAGGTATTTAAGTGCGGTTTAGCTATTCAGTGCTCCTTTATGCATGCACCATGCCTTGATGTTAATAGCAGTTATATTTTAAGATGGACTTGAAAAGTAAGCCCTTCAGGGAGCAAAAATAACCATATCCAGAGCACCACTGAATAAGTACAATATAAAGATGAAATCACTCCAAATACTGAACAAATTGAAAGGCAAGGAGATATTAAAGAGGAAAAAACAAAAGTCATCCATCCCTCCTCCCAGCTGGCGTCTAACCACCCTCAGCACAAACTCGTGGATGAAAAGGAGTGTCAGGTACCAGGAGGGGACACGGCAAGTGGTGTCGTAAATGGTGAAGAGTTCCCAGTCCTCAGTTTATTTACCCCTCTGGCATCTTCCTGAGGAGATGTCATGGAGGTGGGTAAAGGACCGAGCTCCCAAACTGCGATACAGCAAAGCACGTGCTCAGTCTCACGTGGAACGGACCCTGTGAATTATCCCACCAGTCCATGCCCACATCCTCCAGGTCTGCCACATTGCCCCTTGTCCTTCCCTCCCACAAAACTGCCCCGGGGCTCCTTCCACGCAGCCACGCTGCGCCCTCAGGTACCAACCCCCCTTTTCTGGGCTGCTCTGCAAAGCCACTGCCTTTCGGGACCCCGCAAGCTGGTCACAGCCGGGCTACGCTTGCCTGGGATCTGCCAGATCTTCTCTGCCCCGCGCCGGCTTTGGACTGGTAGGATAATTCACAGGGTCCGTTCCACATGAGACTGAGCACATGCTTTGCTGTATCGCAGTTTGGGAGCTCGGTCCTTTACCCACCTCCGTGACATCTCCTCAGGAAGATGCCAGAGGGGTAAAGAAACGGAGGACTGGGAACTCTTCACCATTTACGGCACCACTTGCCGTGTCCCCTCCTGGTACCTGACACTCCTTTTCATCCACGAGTTTGTGCTGAGGGTGGTTGGATGCCAGCTGGGAGGAGGGATGCACAACTTTTGTTTTTTTCATCCCCATCACTTGTGTGAACGCTCTCTTGCATGGACGATCTCCGGCACTGCTGTCAGGACCAGGGGATGAGCAAAGCCCTGCTGTTCCTATTGTGTAAGCCACCTTTGCTCATTTTATTTCCACGAGCAGCTGCACTGGCAGATTTTGGGGAGGATTTGGGGGATCGTGGCGATGAGCAGTCTGCAGCACAGATCTCTCCACTGGACCACTGCAGCCACAGGAGGGTGTGTCTTTAAAGCCTTCAGCATCCTCCTGCCTATTCCTTCGGTCCAGTTATGAAAATAATTTCCAAATAATCAGTGGTGCATGACACTGAGCAACAGTCACGCTGCTTATTCTTTGCACAGCCTCTCGGATCACACTGTGCATATGCTTTTGGGGCAGAGACCAGCGTTTATTTTAAGAGGTGCTTTAGGATCAAGACCGTCACCGCTAGCTCGTCACATTTACTATTCAGGATTATTGGACCACAAGTGACCTTTCAGATTCTTAAGACTTGGATTACAAAGGGCTTTATACACTAAGCCTAATGACTTGAATTATAGCCTTAGCATCCTGACAATCAGAACAGGACTATAAGCATTTTACTTTCTTCTATCCACGAAACAGCTTGGGATGGATTTTGAATCCATTTCAAGGGTCTGTCAAGCCGGCGCCCATTATAATGATCTAGTTGAGTTGCAAGAAAGACAAGATGACCTAGGTAAAGGTCATGTCTGAAAGAAATGGCAGGATTTTCTAGATAAACCAGCTGAGACATCTGTCTTCCTTCCTCCAAGACCATTATTTTACCATTTCCAAATATTAAAAAATCACTCTGGAATGCTACAGCACATTTTAATCCGTGGGGCTGCAGTAGCAGGACGCGGTGTTTTGTCATTTTCAAATCTCTGCGGCAAAACGTTTCATGGGACCAATAATTATCTTCCTGTAACCGGCTGAATTGGAAAGACCTTTCCGGTCTCAAAAAAGAAAAATAAACTACAAGTATCAGCAACTTACACGGCACGTGATATCAAGGCACGCATGCCGTAGTTGCCATTTTCAACCATCCTTCACACCATTCGACTTTACAGTGAAATTTGCTCCCTGTCTACAACGCCAGCAGTTTGCCTTCTCCATTACCTGCCTTCGGTTCCCTTTGCCAGCACCGGCGCGGGAGTCCACAGACAGAGCATCCTGCGAAGCGCTCCTGCAGACAATTCCAACCAGCGGTGGCGTGCAGCTGCATAGCAGGTCAAAAGTTTAATTTGACCATTAAAGCAATATTATACAAGACTGTCAACCACAGCAACGATGCAATTAAAGGCTGGCTGATACGTTCTGCTGGCTGAAACGCCGTTCTAATAACGAGGAAGGGGACATCGGCACAAGCAGAGCGGAACAGCGCGCGGGACACGCTGTTTGCAGAAGGACGGCGTTCGTCACATTCCCTTCATTCTTCACGTGGAGTAGCAACTATCTGTAACACCCGTGGAGGGAACAGCATAAGCCCAGACTCACCTGCCACGCTTTCATCTTCTACTGGGACCCCCCCAAAAAAAACCCAAACAAAAGTTATCTGAGACACTCTGCCTGCTCAGCGCTAACGGGTAATTCATCAAGAGTCGGTATTTTCTCATTAAACAACGTCAAAGATGTACTCTTGATCCCTCTGCAGTCAGGTTGTGTTTTTTTTCCTTTTTCTCCCTTTGTCCAAAGACAGCTGAAATAATAAAAAAAGGATTTAGAAAACAAAGGGGGAACCCCTGTTTCTCTTTTAGAGAGCCAATGAATATTTTCTAGGACTGAACTAACCTCTGGAAATAATTGTCAAGTTCACTGCAGTTTTCCTTCCTCATACTGTGTTCTACACTTGGCAGTCTTGCCTGTTCAAAAGAAAAGTAATACGATGATATAATAAAGTGCAGAGAGCTATTCCAGGCCATATTGCTGCACAGGTGACCACTTTTGAATGGGCTCTATTAAAATATCACAAATTCAGAATCCAGAGAGCTATACCAGGCCTATTTTGAACTAAAAGTTAACTTCTGCATTTCTTAATTTTGATGAGCTGTTTTCCTTCTCCTCCTCTTTGCTAACTCAGCCAGCTGAACGCTTCCCTCTCTCAGTTAAAGTCAGTTATAATCCGTCCAGGAGCTGGTATAGGAAGGAAAGAAGGATGCTGGTGCAATATTCATAATGCAACTGTCCGCTCACTGCAGATTTTCCATCTCTGAGATTAAACACGGTATTAAAAGCACTGGAAATAAATTAAAATTATCTAAAGGGCTTTCTTCTTTTTGACAATAAGAATACCTGACAACAGACGGAGTTCTGATGGAGGTGTGTGCCCCGTACGAGCTGTACGAGGAGATCCTCATTTCCACCAGCGGCGTTTCACTCTGCCTCTACCTTCACCCTCTTCACCCTTCAAACCGCGGTAGCCAACCGTACCAGGGGTGCAGCAGTCTCATTAGCACCTCAGTAATTTGGGCAGTAAGTGTTCATGTATATGAAGAGAGAGCCCAGAAACCAACCCTCCTGAGGGCCGTACTGGCTGGAAACCCGAAAGGAGGAGCAAAGGGAGGTTAAACGCATGGACTGGAGGCTGGAAAGCACCGGCACGTTTCACCACCCAAACGAGAGGCAGATGCTCCCAGGGGTTATCAAAGCGCTGATGAGCTCTTGTTTGAAGGTTTCATTTTAGTCATCTAAGGCAGTTTTAAAAGTGCTTAAATAATCTCTGCCATCGCCCCCAATTTCTGCAAGTCGCACGCAGTCTGGGGCCGGGCCCAGCCTGGCATCGTCGCTACACGTCCAGATGTCAGGTCTGGGTTTGCTTGATGGGACATCTCCCCAGGGATGAGCTGGAAATGGAAATCCCGAGCCATCTTGAAAGAATTTGGGTGAATTTTAAGGATAATTCAGTTCTCATGACTATGGTATATTGGGACCATTCAATCCCTAATGCCTTCTGCTATCCCAGCTGAAGTGGCAAGCACCAGAAAGCACTTTTTCACAAACAGATGGTTAGTGGAAGCAGATCCTTGGGTGCACGGAGATGGTGTGGGTAGAGCTGAGGGCCTGGAAGGGAAGCGTGAGGACCGTCTGCTGATGAATGCTCCTCCTTACAACAGGCACTGGAAGCTTCCAAAAGCTTCCTGAAAGGCATCGGAGCCTCCAAAGAGGTGAGGGTACAGGCAGAGCTGTGCAGTCCAACTGGAAACTGGTGTTGCCTTTGACAGTCCTCAAAGCTGCCTCTGAAACGGGAGAGTTTGGCTTGGACCCAGGCTGCAGGCTCGTCACAGACAGCATGTCACCTTGAGCGTGACCAGGAGCAGGAGGAGGTAGAAGGACTCAAAGGAAAACTTGAGCGTTCCTCTCATTGCAGATTAATTCTCCAACTGAAACCAAAGCTGGGGTTTCCTCCGTGGGACTGGAAGTGACCTGCAGGCAGGCGAGGTGGGTGAAAACAGATCGCTCTTTTGGGGCGAGCGTCGAGTTCATCCACAGTAACCTCGGCAGCTTCGCCATTATCTAGTTTATTGCAATAATCAGCAGAATGTGGCCAATGGACCGCAGCTGTCCAGAGGGTCTACAGGCTGCTTTGGATACACAGATACTCTGGATTTATGTTATAGTCACACAATCATCACAGAAAGGGACTAGAAGTCCTTCCCGGGGCTGAGATGTCACCAGGGCAGTGAACCAGGTTGACTCTGCTGACGGGCACGCTTAGACACTGGAGTTTCACCCAGATTTCACCCGTTTAACGCCAGCAGTTTGTACGCGGGGCCCGGCTTACAATCAGCCTCGGTATTCTCAGCTAGTTTGGCCCCAAGCACTAACCACAAGTAAGACTTCAGAGAAGCTCCGTATTTATTCTTTCTGGCGTATCACAGCGCCCCATTAAACAAGGACAAAAGATTTCCTTATGTAATGGGGATACTATTTGTTATTTTTAACCTTATGGCAGCCAGGATCTGTGCCAAGTGGCATTTTGCCTTCACCAGGCAACTTCAGGAGGTTACATTCCCGCCTGTCATCCTTGCCCTCTGGTACCTTTGATGCCCATACATGGTTTCTCGGCTGGCTCTCGTCGTGTCTATCTGCTAGCCTGTGTCTGTGACAGCTCGCGGAAATGTCAGTCTTACTGAACAAGGTAAATCAGGTGCTGCGCAGTCATTTCCAAGATCCTGCAAGAGCTTCTGCTTCTAATAAAGGGCACTATCTTTGTGAAATCCATAAAGTCTATTTACATGTATCTATGCGACCAGAGAAACACTATCGCTGTAGCTTAAGCTTTCAATATGCTAAACCAGCTTTAAAACAGTTTGTTTAGTCAAATTAAGCCCGCAGAAAGTAGACAAATAAAATGGTTGCAACTCTCAGGAGCCCCAGGCTGAAAAGGGACAGCCAGGCCAGGGAAGGCATTAAGCTGCGTGTGGAGCATCCCGAGTGGCCGAGATCCTGTGTGCGGAGCATCCCAAGTGTCTGAGATCCTGTGTGAGGAGCATCCCGAGCGGCCGAGATCCTGGATGTGGAGCATCCCAAGCAGCTGCGATCCTGCATGCAGAGCATCCCAAGTGTCTGAGATCCTGTGTGAGGAGCATCCCGAGCGGCCGAGATCCTGGATGTGGAGCATCCCAAGCAGCTGCGATCCTGCATGCAGAGCATCCCAAGTGTCTGAGATCCTGTGTGAGGAGCATCCCGAGCGGCCGAGATCCTGGATGTGGAGCATCCCAAGCAGCTGCGATCCTGCATGCAGAGCATCCCAAGTGTCTGAGATCCTGTGTGAGGAGCATCCCGAGCGGCCAAGATGCTGTGTGTGGAGCATCCCAAGCAGCTGTGATCCTGTGTGCAGAGCGTCCCGAGCGGCCGAGATCCCGCGTGCAGAGCATCCCAGGCGGCTGTGATCCTGCAGCCTCACGTCCCACAGAGCTCCGCAGACAAACGCCGCCGCTCACTTGGCACACGGTCCGGATTTGGGCAATTTCATGGAGCTTAAGAATGCCTGGCTGACACAAAGGACGCTGCTAAAGCCTGTTGTGCCTCCAGACCAGTACAGACACCCTGTGTCAACATCCTTCTTGGGGTCCAAAGGAGCTCAACAGCAAATGATGATTTTCACGGTGCTGTAGCTAGGTCTAGCTATTTATAACCAAATGAGAGTGACAGATCCTGTGTCCCATGGCTTACAATTTTATAAAATACATGTGGGACCATGAGGAGAAAAGCTGTAAGTTGTCACAGCAAAAGGCTACGTGATATTTCAATTAGCAGCAAACCTTCTTTAAAAAATCTGAATAACTAAAGCTAATGGGAAATGTAATTCCCCCTTCCTATGAACAGAAGGGTAACTGGTAATCTTTAGCTATGTGCTCACATAATTTAGGGTTTTTTGCTTGTTTGCCTCTAACACAATTCCCCTTCATTCAGTCTCCAGGCTGGAGGTGCAGGGAGGTAGAGTTTGAATTCTTTTGGCCATTTATATGCATGTGGCATTTCTTGACCTTTAAGTATTTGATTTTGAAACCTATTTAACTTTTTGACGTAGGTGTTTTTGTGGGTTTTGTTGGGGAATGCCAAAAATTTTCTGCATGTAGGGGGAAAAAAAAATCAATAAGAGCAACTGTATGACTGTTGTTCTGTTTGTAAGCGAAGGGCCCTCCCCCTGTGTCTCTAACAGCAGCCAAACTTTCTTCGCAGCACAAGCTTCTTATTCAGCTTTGTTTTGACAAAGAAAGATAAACCACTGTTTTGCTTTCCCCTTCCCCCACCATTTACTCATTAGTTTTATTTAGTTTGGTATTCCCTGCTCCTTGTAGGGAAAAAAAAAACACGTTTAAAAAAAAAAATATTATTTTTGACCATATTAAGTTGTCGACTATGTATGTTCTTATGAAGATTTAAAATAGAAGGTAATTATAAATCACTGCTAAAATGAGCTTGTCCTGCAAAGGCAAGGACATTTAATTGTGTCCTTGTATGACTGGAATCACTGTAAACAACTAATATTCCTATTTGCGGGGACAGAAATAACCAGCTCATTCAGCTGGACAGAAAGGAAGACATAAAAGGAAACCAAAGGCTAAACCAGAATAAGCCACTGGAAAGTTTTATGTCAACAAAACTGGATTTAAATTAAGTAACATCAATTCAGTATTTTGACTGTAAATGAATCAGAATATTAAAACATGTTTTAAAGGGAACATTTGGGATGAAACACCTATGACTGGTTCCTGCACCGAATGAATAGCAAAGTTCCTACTTACTTCTTCTGTGCGGGATCCCATCCGCACAGCAAAGCTGTTTCTCGAGCTTTACTACTCTTTTGCAGCCCTAACTTTTGAAAATGAGAATAGCAGCACAACTGCAAGTTACACACAATGGGAAAGACAGCACTGATGACATAATGAGAGGCTGCATCATACTACGTATGCGTGAAGGAGTAAAATTGAAATTACACAGACAATTTCCATTCTTATGTTTTCTAATTTTCTGAGTGCTTGACTTTGCAACTTAAATCTCTTTTATGATTGTTTTTCTCTGACTCTGCTTTGCAGAAATGCGAGTAGATTTTAACAGGCGTTATTTTGCCTTACTCAGTGGCAACAGTAAAAAAAAAACACAAAAAAAAACCCCAAACAAATAAACCAAGCTCACACCAAAGTAGTGCATTTCTATGCTATTTGAAATGATGGGAGATGAGTCAAGAGTCACCTTGCTTTAAAATCAACAGAAACAGAGCACAGCTATTCTCCAGTGAGAGGAAATCAGGAAATAAACTACGCATTCAACAGCTACGATATACCCTTTTGAAATAAGAACAAAGAATTCATTTACTCTTTAATTTTACAATGGCGATAACAAATGAAAATTGTGGGCAGACGGCGCAGAACCACCCACAGCAAGGATCGGCCAAATTAAAGGGAACTTTCTCCATTGTCAAATTTTGAGTAATTAGTACCTCCATTAGAGGCACAGTTCCAGCTTTAAGCAATTTTGAGTAATTAATGTTCCTTTATTTTGCCTAGAAGTCCTGACTTCAGCATTCTCTTAGGATACGAATTCTTCTAGCCAGAGCTACACAATACAGATTAACTCGACGAGAAGACAATTAGAGTAGGCAGATGAAGATGTAATTTGTCAGCCTGTACACGCTGTTACTTCTAGCCTTGGATGCCGCTTTTATTAACCCAGCAGACTGATTTAAACGGAGGCAGAGACACCATTTTGTTCAATCTTTATCCATAATTGCCTAAGCTACAAGCGATGTCGAGATTTGAAAACTCTACGTGACCAAATAACAAAACAAAGTGAATGAAGTGCCACACTGTATCTTCCTGTGCAGCTCTCACCAGCTACAGGAATTCAAGAACTGATTATACACTTAATAATTTCAAATAATTTAGAACGCATGATGGAGGAAACCTTGCTATACTTACTCATCCTGCAAAGCTAATCCCTCGATGAGAATGCCAGGCTTCAAGGAAGCAGAAGGTGGCCCAGCGGCTAGCACGTGGAAAAGCCAGAATTTGATTGCCAATGATGTTACTGCATTTGCACGCCCAGTTGGGTAAGCTGTCTGGGTCCCTACAATCTTGTCGTTAGAATGGGCCTAGCAATACGCGTCTCCCAAAAATGTGCTTGTTTTTGCATTTCGTGGGTGTTTTGAAGATGACTTGTTCGCCAACCAGTTGAGGATTCTTTAAGAAAAGGGGCAAAGTAAAAAAGTGAAATGCAATTAAGTGCCCTGTCCTATCTGCACTACAACAAGTGTGAGACAACACAAAATATTTCATACTGAGCTTCGAAAGCCAAGACATATACCGCAACAACACGAAGCAGATTTACAAGCCTTTTACCCAATTTCCAGACACCGCTGCCCACTGCACAGCACCACACACCGGGGCACACATGGCAGAAAACATCATACTTTGCTTTCTCTGCCAAACACAACCATAGCAACAATTACCTTAGGTTTTAACGTCTGAATTTTCCATGACTGCAAGAAGCGGAGGCCGAAGACCAGGTCCCTCACCCAGCAACGGGCAGCACTGAAGGGCACATGGGAACCGCAGCGGAGGCAGAGGAGAGCGGCGCAGGACCTCGCGCGCGGGGGCCCATCCCTGCCCTGGCGAGAGGCTGCCGCTGCTCTTTTCCAAATGTTATTGTTCACGTGGACTCCAGACTGGCAGGCCTTACCTGCTTTTAATATTCATTGATATAAAAAGAAATATGACATTCTTGATCTACGCAGCCTCTCTTCTCACAGATTTGTCAACATTTGCACATGGTCAGAACCAAGGTCCAAGGAAGGCAAAGCTTGCCAAATCTGTCAAAATCATTAAAGGTTCACATCTAGCCTGGAGAAGAGAAGGCTCTGGGGAGACCTTATTGCGGCCTTCCAGTCCCTGAAGGGGCTCCAGGAGAGCTGGGGAGGGACTTTTTCCAAGGGCGTGGAGTGATAGGACAAGGAGGAATGGCTTCAAACTGGAAGAGGGGAGATTTAGATGAGATATTAGGAAGAAATGTTTCACTCTGAGTGTGGTGAGCCCCTGGCACAGGTTGCCCCGAGAAGCTGTGGCTGCCCCATCCCTGGAGGTGTTCAAGGCCAGGTTGGACGGGGCTTGGAGCAACCTGGGCTGGGGGGTTGGAACTTCAAGCTCCCTTCCAACCTAAACCATTCTATGATTCTATGATCTTTTTCCCTGGACCTTACCTTTACACTCCTTTTTACAAGTCTCTTCCAGAATATGGTTGAAATGAGCTTGTGCTTTTAAGCTAGAAGGTGCATTAAGTGCCCAGGGAGGACCTGCATTTTTTTTCAGTACAGAAACCAAAAGTAATTTTCAAATAACTAAGAGAGAGCACAAAGTCTCCTCTGACACCTAAAAGGCAATCATAAACTCACAGAGACACTTTGAAAACTTCATCCCTGAGAAACTCCTATTTTTTTCCCCTGATGGAAAGAAAAAAGTATCGGCTTCTGTTTGGAGTGAGAGTGGTTTCTCTCAGCTGCATATTCTCAGACATGAAACATAAGATCCAATGAGCTCTCAGTAGTTCACTTAACACCAGTATCACTTCTTTTTATTACAGACCCTTTTCACCAACTCGTGCACTGGAAGCTCAGTTTTATACAGCTTCGGGCCTCAGAAAGGCTTCGACACTTCGTGCCTCCCCGCAGCCCCCTGCCGTGGTTGCCCCATGGCTCGGGAACAGCCCCGGAGCTGCTGCCGAACCACCGGCAGCTCAGCGGGGAGCTTGGCCACCGTCGCCGAATTCCGCTCGCCCTTGCGTTAAATTCCATCCCAGTTACCGTGCTAGAGCAGGGCATGCTGGTCTCTAGTCTTTTTTTGGCTGAAAACATCATCTTCAAGAAGTCAGAAAGCATGAGTTATTTGTTACTAGCAATATATTTCATATTTTTAAAGATTTGTAGTAATCCATGCCTGGGAAGTCTGTCAAATCCCCTCAAACGCTTCTTATTGAAAAACGAGGCGTGCACGCCCATAGATCCTCCCCTCCCTCACCCCTCCGAATTAATGCCGTAACTCCCGTAACTCCCAAGGACAGCCACTCTTCTAAAACACTACACACTTCATACAGTTGTTATTAATAAAGTATGAACCGTGTTTGCAGAAACATTAAAGAATCAGGTCAAGAACGCTGACAATACAAGTGTTATTAAATAAGCCAATCATCCGACTTTTGAGTAATTAATGTCCTTGGTTTTCACTTGAAAGCCTCATTTTCGGCACGTTCACAGGAGACAAATGCCCCTCGTCAAAGCGAATGAACACAAATGAACTCTTTTGGATGCCAATTACAAGAGAAAGATGAAAACGCAATATTGGCAGGCTGGATAGACAGAAAAGGCTGCGGCGCAGCACTGCTCATCGGAGGGGAAGTTTAGGTACCACCGGATGATTTCACTGCCTATAGTCAAAGGATTCGATCCATTCCCATCTGTGCATTACCTGAACATTTAAACAACTGCCGTAATGCATTTGAAAACTTGAAAATACAAAAGGCAAACTAACAAAGCCAATGGTGTCACCGTGTGAAGTGCTAATAAGCAGCTGCGTTGCACAGTCCGTGTTCGACGGACTGAACGCCACCGTTCCCGAATCCTACCAACACGCTCCCAACGCGCGAAGGGATCCCTTACAGCCAGCCGGGCAAGCACCGGGCTGTGCGCTCGTTTAAAAAGCTGCCATTGTAAAAAAAGACTCCGGGCTTTCTGCTGGTCCCTTTGCTCTTATTAAGAATCGCAAAGCTCCTCTTATTTAACAGTAATTACAGGGGGAGGTGGAGAAAAACGAACAAGAAAGAGAGGTTTATTTTTCTAATGATACGCAGTAAAATTACTTTTAATAGCACATCTCTGGACCAAATACGTTATTCTTATTTCATCACCTCAAAACACGGTAAATATTTGCAACTGGAGGAAATTATGAGTACAAAATCTGAAAATTTAGTATTAGGATTCCTATTAGAAAATATGTCTTTACAACTCATTTACAGTCCCTGTATCCGACAGTCCATCCGTCTCTCCACCAGACAACCATTACGACACAAAAATACTCTCAGGACAGCAGCTGCAGGACTTGTCGTATGCGCTCGCACTTCTCCAACAGTTTTGGGTCTTCTGCATCGGAACCATCCAATTCCTTCATAAAAGCTTCAGCTTTCTGCACAGTTATGTCTCGTGCCCCACCTTGAAGCCCTTGCAGATAATCCAGTAAAATGGTGAAATACTTGTCAGGAACCTTTAAAGAAAAAAAACATGGAAGAAAAACAAACAAACAAACCCGCTTTATTTTTCCTCTCTCACTCACAATCATGTCAAACCATCACCTGCAAGATAATGAGGAGAAGCGCAGGGGCTTTTGCGTTCGCCACTGCCCGCCTCCCAGTGGAAGAGCTTCTCGCCAAGGTTGAAGCTGCTGGGAGGGATGGATGGACCGTGGCGGAGGATCGTCATGTGCTCAGATGGGCAAAGCATCCGAGAGGAAATTCTAAGCAGATGTGGAAACGCTGCTCAGCAAACGCAAACGCTCCCTGACAGTGAGCTCAAGGCTGTGAGGCTGGCTGTGAGAAAAAAAAACACTAGCCAAATTTTTCTTTTGGAAACATGTATGCAGACCTTAGTCAATTCAGGGAGAATTGCGTGCACGTGTCTGAGGAAAGGATTTTTCTGGAATTACCCTCGCCCCCACCCAAAATGATTTGTTTGCTAAGATGAGATACCACCCACCATCAAGCACTTTGACAGAATGCTTATACAAAGGAATAGAACTTAATTTGAAAAACAAATTGAATTCAGACATATGGAAATAATTTTTAAATCATGCTGACTAAAACTGATGGGCTCTACCAACATGTCCAACATTAAAAGCAGTTCAGTCACCTACAGTTGCATTACCCCCATTCCACTCCCTTTCTAATTAACTAGTCACAGGTTAAATTTTAGCTTATCCGGTATGGCATACGATTTACATGATCGTTACACTAAATAATCTTGGCAATAACCCAGCAAAGGCTTTTGAATGATTTATTCAGTATTTCAAACCAGCCTATTTCCAAAAGTATTAGGTGAACAGACACGGATCTTATCTTTATGTTGTGTATCTGTGGAACGGGTTTCAGCCAATAAGAGGATATTTTTGCTGTGAATCAGGAGATGTTAAAATGACCTAATCCTGCAAATATTTTTCTCCATGTTTAACTTTACACATATAATTTTTAAAGGCATGCTCGACATGAGTCAAGTTAAACACATACGTAAGTATTTAAAGGACTGGAGACTAATTATTCGAGGGCTGTTTCAATTCTGCAAAGGATCAACGTTTCAGAAGACAGAGCTTCAACAGATACTTAATTTACAACTTATTTCTCCATCGACATTTGGCAGCGTAACTTTGATCACTAAAACTTCTATCACTCCAAGAGAAGAGGAAGAAAGAATATTCCAACACTGCCTTCATCAATCAGGGATATTACAAAGTAATAAATCAAAACTAACGTCTGCATTCAGCCTCATCACTTATGCGCTACGGAAAACCTTCTAATTCTTCACACAAACGCTCTTGCATTAAAGAAACAATACAGATACAAAAAAAATATTAATTTTACAGTGACTAACACTGAAACGGATGATGTACGAAGTGTAGCTACAATATACAAATCAAACACATTTAAACATAGTGAAAAATGTCTGTTTTTGAAACCTTTTTACTCACAGTAAACTGGTACTAATAACAGACAAAACCATTCAGACACAAATAATTTCAGCGTGATAGTGCTCCTTTAATGCAGATGCTCAGTACCGGGTTTTTAAAGCTCAGCAACATTTCTCTGTTTCAAAGCTTGGCCAAATTATCAACATAATTTACACCTCTTGTTCTCAGACCTCGTGGCATAGTCATACCTCACTCTCTGGAATTACAGTTATTATTATATCCTTTAAGCAAAGTGCTTGCAGGGGCAATTAAAAGCCTACTCTAAATTTAGAAATACAAAGTGTGCAGACAGACATGTGGCTGCCTGAAGCCTAGAAAACATTTAGCATTTGGCCCTAAGGATAAGTGCTCAAGCGTTTGAAAACTCTGATTTTTTTTCTCTAACACAGCTCTTGGGTTTATTTCAGCGAGAGCTTATGATACAGTACCACGGAGGCAAGATGACATCGTATTTCCCCCTGACTTACACGCACAATAGAGCCATAGCAAGGACTGGAACATAGAAAGTGTCGGCAAAAAGTTAATGAAATCCAAATTTCAATTCTTCAAATAGAGTAGTACAAGAGCTGAAATTTCAGGGGCTCTTGGCGAGGTTTTACAAGGAGGAACACAATCCTTCTTCTAAGATCAGCTTTTGGGCTGGCTTGAAATTGGATAGCAAGATCTCCCACCACGGCTCTGGCAAGTGGAAGTGATGCTCACGGGATTTTATTATTATTCTTATGTTCAACTGTTTCGACCTTTGCCTTGTTTCTTTTTCTCCCTCACACGCTAACCTTGCCGCTGTTCTAACCGGCTAACGCGCGCTGCGGCCGACTAATATGGAAATAGCCCAAGGTGAAATAATTACTGTCATCGGGAGAAACAGGGGGAAACACTACAAAATGGCAGTGGGAAAAGAGCAGTTAGCACTTTGAAATTACAGTATGTAACTCAAGAGTTTTCAGACTTTTTAGACTCGCGGATGCCCACGTATTTTGCAAAGCCAACGCCGCTACCTGCCGACGGCCGCCGAGCCGGCTTTCCTCAGCTGCTCCTGAGGGAGCTTCAGGAACCCCCCCAGGGCCCTGCAGTCCAGAAGCTGGAGACAGCTGATACACTCACTTTCCAAAAATGCCATGCCAGATGACCAAGATCAACAAATAATGTAGTGTTTATTTTATACTGGATCCTGGAGACGTATGTACACCGTAGGTATACAGCCTTGGCTCGGGAGCTGTCGGCCAACCACCAGATGGATCTTAAAGGGACTTAAAACACCCTCGTGTTGCAAAGGACTTTAAAACCTCAACTTATTTTTTACAGAAAGAGGCTTATCGGTACAGGAAACTCAATCCGCTCCTTTGCATGGCTTTTCAGTAGGCATCCAAGTGACACCAGGAGATCAAAGATGCGGCTTAGGAAGGAAAGAAACTCATGTCCCCTTTTGTATTTCAGTCATGCTTGGATATCCAACAGATTTGATTCTGTAATGGGCAGGAAGTCGGATTTGGGTATAAAAAAAATATTCAAAAGAAGCTGGTCTGCCCTGCCTACAGCCCTGATGAAGAAAGAGACTTCACCATGTGCTTAATTATAAGCACTTGAGCAGTTCTCCTGACTTTACTGAATCTAGATGCAGATGTTAATCATTATCTAAAGCTCATATTCAATGCATCTCTGATGCTTAAACTACAAAATGTGTGAATTTAGATAAATCACAGCATTTCATCAGATTTCTAAAAAAGAGAAAGGAAGTTTCAGTTCAGCGTTGAGAAATAAGGAGTTAAGCTGTGTTTTGATACGTAAAACAAATGCTACTTACAGTTAATTATTTCCCAGTGTATTTCAACACAAACCCCGAAGTAAACAGGTAAAAAAGCAAAAACATCGTTCTGCCTGTAAAACAATTTCTAGGTAGCTCTAAAGAGCACACATTGATTTTGAAAGGTTGATAAAGACTTTTAAAGGAGAAACTTGAAAATAGAAGACAGTGCAAACAATCCAGATAGATACCTACAATCAAATTTGCATTCTGCAACTAATCTTTTCAAAGTATTGCACTGTGTGAACATTTTTGCCTTCAGGAAACTCTGCTTTTAGTTACCTGGTTCTCTAGAAGTATTTTTCATCATAAAGGTAACACCCTATGTCAGGCGATTGGCTTAAGAGCTGCTGAGTAATTTGGGTCAGGAAGATTGGTATGCTTAAACATTTAAGTGCACACAAAATATCAGCAAAAACTAACTGAATGTCAACTAAATGAATCGATAAGCAGGGCGCTGTGCAAATGGCCAGATGTTTGTTCTACTGCACAACACACGGAATGCCCTGAAACCCCCGCGCAGTGCCACCACAGGCAGACGCTTATTGGAAATTCAATCCATGTTGGGTTTTTTTTTTTAAGTTATGGAATGACTGGATTTCAGTGATGATGGAATCCCAGCTTCTGGTTATGCTTTATGCTTTTTACAATCAACATCAGGATTCACTTATATTTTAATGAGACAGCTATTTTAACATCTTGGCAATATGGCCGTACATCTTATACAGAGCCAGAGAGCGCTGAAGCAATACGCGAATCCTGGTTTACAGTACGGGGTTCCACATTCAGAAATCCACATTAAGGCTATGCCTCAAATTCTCAGTAATCTCCAGATTTATACAAAACACGAATCTGCTTGATATATGTCAAGTGTAAAAATCTAGCATGCACAGGAGAACGATCACCAACAAAAGAAAAAGATTACTTCCAAGCAATTCAGCATTTTGGTTAAAAACAAAGTAGTGGATTTATAAATTCTTAAAAAATCATTAGAAAAGTGCGTGGCTAGTACTAGCAGCGTTTGGTTAATAAAGAATAGTTGCAACTAATGTATAAAACTTTGTATCGTATTTGTTCTGAGAAAAAGCAGCGTTAATACAAACCTTCTCTTTATCATACATGTGCAGGAGAAGCCAGGTTTGTCTGGTCTTTTGAAACTTCCATTCTCCTGGGTTTTCAGACCAGCTGTAGTAAATTTAAAAAGGAAAAAAAAAAATGCTTAAATGACATACTGTGTGACCAAAACATTCATTATTCACAAAATATTTCCGACAATGACTCCCGGTGACTTTGTACCCACAACATGGGGTTCCACGACACTGTATGAACGGGACACCAGCACACATTTCGTACCAGTGGCACAACAGAACACAAGGGACGGTGACCTGCGTTGTGTGCAAAAACTGAAAAGGTTATAGGAAGACATTATGGCCAAGAACGTTACAAATTTTCATCAGAAAGCACTGATTCCTTGAAGTTAAAAACCAAATCCCACTCCTCAGCTTTGACCAGTCCTTTACGAGAGCTCATTGCCCTCATTTGATCCACGCCAACCGAGCGCCCCAAATCCCAAATGCCCCAGCTGCAGGGCTACCGGCGTGTTTGGGGAGGGGGAGCGGAGGAGGAATCACGTTTGGGTTTCAGAAAGATGCTATTTCACAACAAACTGAAATTCCTATGAAATTAAACAGCCTCTCAAGGGCTGGAAGGAGCGACCGGTTCTACAACGGTCACCTCCGCCACGGCTGAAGCCCATCCCGGGGCAACTCCTGCCTGTCCAGAGCAGAGAAGACTCGTCGTTCAGGACCATGTGGTTTAAGGCTTGGATTTTTCTAAAGGTGTGAGTTAAATCTTGACGTTTACAGGACAGAAAAATGCTTTTTATGTCTCGCTCTCCCCAGGAATTCAGATTCCAATATTCAGCTCAAAACTTCAGGCTGCTTCAATACTGTTAAAAGTGAACGGGCAGAACAAATGATTAACATCTGCAAATGTTCTCTGACTGTTTAGCGAGCACATTTTAAATATGCAAAATTTTAGCTGGGTTACAACGGCACATTTATCTACATCTTGCACATGATTTTGAAGCATGTATATTCAGTTTGAGATGAAGAAAGAGATATTTATTTCTATGAACAAATGTGCAAACTAGCAAATCTCACTATAAAACTAAGACTGCTTTTTTAAAACTGTGCTTGAAAATTAGCATCTTAACACCTACAAAATTTGTCAGTACGCTGAAAAATCATTTAAAGATCCAGAAGAAAATACATGAGGAGAAAAACCAGAAAATTTTACACGTATTTGATTTTTCTCTAAAGAAAAACAAGTCTCCAGAGGGTAGCACGCAAGGTGTCTTTAATGTTCCGGCTTGTTTTACGCAGCAACAGAGAGCACAGAAATCAATTGAAAAGCCAGCTGGGTATGAGAATTAGTATTGTTTAAACACTGTCAAGTCTAATAAAGCAAAAGAGTCCTCATATTCGGTGAATGATGCACCAGCAAATACATTGTTCAGTCAATTTAATGAAAGAGAAAAAAAACAAGACCACAAATTTGTACAGAAGAGTTTCATGGAAGTCTCTGCAGAAAACCCAAGAGAAAAAAAAAATTGTCTTGGCTTTCAAATTCAGGATAAAGAAAAAGTAGCAAAAACTCATTAGGGTTATCACTAACCAAACTCAATAAAAACGTCTGTAACCAACCTATAAGGTAAAAATCAGACAAATAACAGTAAACCAATATATCATATTTTACACGCTCAAATTATACCTACAAATGAACCGATTTAGAGGTCTTTCCTGGGACACTGTGAACAAAAAGTCAAAAGTCTGCAAAACAAATATTGCACAAAAGCAGGAGCCCCAAAGCTGACTGCCAAAAGTTACAGAATCAAGTAAAAAAATATTATTATGGGGAAACCATCCTTCTCCCATCACCACCACCCTAGAAACCAAAGTACGCACAAAATAAAGGTCATTCAGCCCTTGGTGTCACTTGCCTTTGCAGCAAGGTGCCCATCTGGACAACGGCAACTGTCAAAATTACCCCACCTGTAACTCAAAGAGCCGAAAGAGAATGAAATAAAAAGGGCTTTTCTTGTGGGGCAAGCTACTTGCTCACTGCTACCCCATTTCTCTGTTTGCCAGGCAAACGCAGTCGCTCCTAACTGAGAAACTGGACGTAACTTCTAGAAGTCCTTCCAAAAAAAGAAGACAATGATGGTGCTTGCGGTTGAAAGAAACCCATCCTTTTATGAGGTTCATCCTTCTGCACAATTACACGGAAGATCTTACATGAAATGCTGACTATTGACACGGCACAGAGAAGGAGGTAAGCTTAAAATTCTTTTTAACGTCAAATAAGCCTGGAAACAGTTTACATTATAATCTTTGCAAGGTGACAAGAACAAGCTGAATGACAGATCTGTGACCGCATCCTGTGAAAACAGTCCCTCTTCTAATGAAAACCTTTAACACGTGTTTTTATTTCTTTAAACTATACTATGTATTTGTACATTTCTGATTATATTCATTGGTTGGACACACCGCATCGTACCCTGAATACTTTATTCTCTGCTAATTTTATGTTTCTATTACTTACGCTATCACCTGTGTACTGTTAGGCATTAACTCGAAAAATACAGCCTGATTTCACTAATCTCCTATAAAGCTATAGGATGTTAAAATATCTTTACTACCTAGTTTATAAACAACTGAGACCAACAAATGAGTGCACTATAAGGTTAATTGCTCTTATTAGCCTATTACCAAAACCATATGCTCTCTTCTACGTGTTAAGGCAAGCCATTACACTCCCGCATCTAAGCTCCCACGTTGACTTTCATGCCAGTGAATTCTCTTAGTAGAAACAACCAAGAGTTTCAGCTGTCTTCCCGAAAAGTTTCGCTCTATACACACCATAATAATTCATATAAACAACAAATACTTTAACACAATCAACCACAGAAAGTACGATTGTGCCCATTTTAGCATCAGAGCCTCACAAACCATTTCTTTTGGTTTGCGCTCTGTCCTATGAGAACCACATGCTAAATGAGAATGGTAAAAAAAAATAGTATTTTCCTTAATAGACTATGGGTGTACTCAGATTTTCAGAAAATGCCCCCAAGGTTTTAACTGGCACTCTATCCATGGTTGCATCGATTCCCGTTTCTCCCCCTTCAGGAAAACGGTCCCTCTCTTGACCTCAATTCCTATCGAACCCTGGGCAAAACACTGATGATAATGGATGCACAATCTTTAAGACAGATAACGTGGCAGCCGCTCCCTGTAATTGGACCCCCCAACAGTTATTAAAATAAAAGTTTTCCACTGATTCCTATGACCATGACAGCTTTTTTCCTACTCCTGTGACAGCTTTAAAACCTATGGAAAGTAGCACTCCGTGACAAAGTGAGAGGAGTATCTCCTTTTATCAGAATGACATAATTAGTACATTTTTAGAAATGCTCAACTTCTAAGCTACAAAAGTTAAAGCTCTGTAACACAAGAGAGGTCTCAGTTTGCTGTTTGTATGCAGATAAGCTTCCTTGACATACTACAGCAGTAGAAAAGGCTTTTCCTTTGAGTGATTAAATATACAGAGTATGACCAACCACATTATGGTTTAAAGAAACTTTTTATAGACAATCACAACCTCTTGCACAGTTTGAATTAATTTGGTAGCCTTTAGAAGTATCTATGTCCAGATCTAATATAAACTACGGAATTGGATGAAAAATATACACGTGTGAAACGTACTTTTCCAGTATGCCTCAGGCTAATTTTCAATATATTGTACAAACACTAATTGCCTGCTTTACACAGTTAGTGTTTGAATCTTTCTTACGAGCTCTAGCTCATTGAAAAAACATATTGGTTGACTTTAGTTAAAGACAACTTTTATGTTTGTACAAATGATCTTCCTAAACGGCTTTGAAATCGAAGATACAGAGGAAATGAATCAAATGAATCGAGCAGCTTAGGGAATTTTACATTTGGGCTTTTGGTTTTCAGCATGAGAGTCTCATGTGAAAAAGCCACCCAAGATTCTCACTGGTCTGCCTCATAAATGACTTTTAGTCGCTACATTAAAGTAATCTGGCACGAATCTGTTCCCAAACTATGGGAATACGGGCAGGACGAGCAGGTGAAGAGAAGACACCTGGTGGCGTGCAGGGCAGAGCGCTCTCTGGGATGTCCCGCTAGAAAGAGAAGAGAAGGGAAAGAAGTGAAATTGGTTCCAGAAACACAGTAAGAGAAAAACACTATTGTTACAAACTGGATTCAGGAAGACAACACAATGCATCTGCGAGAGTACTGGCCAGGACAAAACACTGCGAAGCTGTCACAATTACTAAATAATCCCCTACCTGTAGAAAAGCACTATGCTGAGAACCAACCATTTTGCTCCTTCAGCTGAAAAGATTATTGGGCAGGAGACAAGTCTTAAAAAAAAAGGGAAGAAATAAAGCCATGTGACTGCTGATAACCTTCCAGAAGAAAGGACAGCACTGCTGCCAGGGCATCTGCACATAATTTTGGGCCATTGACCCTCCAGCCCACCTCAGATACACCTTCCAGCCTGGATAACTATCCATGGGAAAGCAGACTGTCACCAAGTCTAGTTTTCTCCAGCGTACAGCCCAGGCCTGGCATCAGGGAATTAACCTGAAAGGTTTCTCCAGTCCTCAGGACCAGGTCAACGTGGAGCCTCCTCTTACTCTCCTGTGATTTACGCTTACGTCTCCCTCTCTTAAGCTTCACTGAATCTCCAAGGAGAGACAGAGTGACAGATCTGGTTCATTGCACCATGTTCAAGGCTACATTGAAAAGATCTATTGGAAGTGTTAAAAGCAGCGTACTGCCAATGCTATACAGAAATTGTCACATTCCTCTTGCCCCATTTATCTGGGTATTTTGCTGTTTTGATACGCTTGGTTATTCATCACCCTGAAACCTGTCTCTAAGCATCATAGAATCATAGAATCATAGACTGGTTTGGGTTGGAAGGAACCTTGAAGACCATCTCATTCCACCCCCCCTGCCCTGGGCAGGGACACCTCCCCCCAGCCCAGGTTGCTCCAAGCCCCGTCCAACCTGGCCTTGAACACCTCCAGGGATGGGGCAGCCACAGCTTCTCGGGGCAACCTGCCCCAGGGGCTCACCACCCCCACAGGCAACAATTTCTTCACAATATCTAATTTCAATCTCCCCTCTTCCAGTTTGAAGCCGTTCCCCCTCGTCCTATCACTACACGCCCTTGGAAAAAGTCCCTCCCCAGCTCTCCTGGAGCCCCTTTAGGGACTGGAAGGTTCACCTGTGTTCTTCCACATGCCCCACAGAGAAGGCTGAACAGAAGTTACAGCACAAGATTAAGACTTGCAGGAATCAAATCAAGCACTTTATTCCCCAAGCACTCCGCAAACAGTGCAAAAGGCATCATTTCAGCACTCACTGCCCTCTCCGTAAAATGTGCATAACCCGTGCTTCCTCAATAAAGAACCACCACACTCTAAAAAATTCCCTTAAGGACATTTGAAGCCTTGATGAAACACTTGGCACTCAAGTGACTTGCTGTAATATTTCGCAATGCAATGCATACAATTGCAGCGCCTTTCAAACACCACACACTTACTTTTAGGGCAAGCTCAGTGCCCTTGCAAGGTCTGAATTCGGAAGCTTTGAATACTGTTCCCAGGTCAGTTCCGCAGTGGTCATAACGCTACTCACGGCCAAGAGGTGAGCACGGGAACCTGGCACCTCAGCGAGGCTCCTGGAACCACAGGAAGAAGCATGGAGGGAGCAGAAATGCGGCATAAACTCGCTCTTGTGGGAGAAGAGCCATCTCATGGATGGAGGTTTTATATAGATATATAAAATATACATGGATGCGGATGGAAGTTTTATATATGCCCTATAGTGCATATAGTGAAGTAGGAATAATAATTTTTTCTCCAGTTATAACACATACAATTGTTTAAAGGGAAATGTAAAAGTGTTTGTTTTTATTGGGGGTATTCACAATTTCTTCTGTTTCTCTCGGGGGCATTTAAAACAAATTTACTTTTAAAAAGATAGTTTTTGAATGTCTGTATTTGTCAATACAGACATCAATACAATTGACCTTATCACTCTCTACAAGTACCTGAAAGGAGGGTGTAGAGAGATGGGGACTGACCTCTTCTCCCTAGGGACAAGTGACAGGACGAGAGGAAATGGGTTCAAGTTAAGCCAGGGGAGGTTTAGATTGGATATTAGGAGAAATTTTTTCACTGAAGGGGTTATCCAGCATTGGAATAGGCTGCCCAGGGAGGTGGTGGATTCGCCATCCCTGGAGGTGTTTAAAAAAAGGGCAGACGTGGTACTTGGGGATATGGTTTAGAAGTGGTTTTGTCAGGTTGGGTTAATGGTTGGACTCGATGATCTTAAAGGTCCCTTCCAACCTTAACGATTCTATGATTCTATACCTGCATGCACAGAAAGCCGCCTTGCAGTGCGCTTCAGTGCTCAGAGCAAGGGAAAAGGAAATCTTATTTCAAGTGCGTGTAATGCTCGTTTTCCTCATTTGGAAAAAATATCCAAAATCAAAATTCTAAATAGATTTTCAAAGACTTGACCGGAATGGCTGTAGTTAAAATCTTAGACACACTACCCTGTGGCGGGACTCAAGATATACATGTAAGAGAGTCATAGCCTTTATTTTTAACTGTGTTTTTCTTATGTTATGGATGAGACTGTTTATCTCCCAACTCCTGTTCCTGGAGAAAGTTAATATATTTATACTGATATTCTCAAACCCAGTTTGGAAGCTAATTAAATTATGACTCAGATAAAGGTTTTCCTTATTTTCCTGGAAGAGAAAAAGAGACTCTAATTGAGCTCTTTTGCCAGAAGAAAACGTTCTAAAATTGTCAACAGATTTTAGAATCAGTGCCACATTTTTGGTTAAAAATCCTGGCACCATTTCTCAATCTGTGGTTTAAAAACAATTTTTAATATATTCTTCCATCTGGTTTAGACGCAGCATAATGACTAAAGACTTGTGAAAAGGCGAGGGGAGGAAGCTTTTTCTTCCTTCTTTTTTTTTTTTTTTTTTTAATTTAGGAATCACACATGCAGGAAGAAATAAACGTGCTTTTTAGCGTCCCATTTTTGTTCTGATGTCCAATTGTATCTGACTGTATCTGTACAGCAAACTATGCAGGCCACAGAATTTTCTTAGAAAGTATTTATAAAGCAAAATGAAAGAGCGTTTGTGCCTTAAAGCAAAGCTTCGATTAAATCTACATATAATGTTTATTACAGCGTATCTTTTATTATATGTACTTTTATCACTTGCCATTATTTGTGACGGTTTATACTATGTTTGCATCCTGAAGCTTCAGCCAAGCTAGAAACCCCCTTCCTCCCCCTCTACAGGCACCATTCAAATGCAACATGAGACGGTCCCTTGAAGAGCTTCGAGTATAAACAGATGAGGGACAAGATAAGTGGAAAGGAAAGTTGACCCAGAAGACTGTAACAGTGCCTCTAAATCATACCGCAGGTCATCAGCAGAGCTCCTATCTCTTACATATGGTGCAATACACGTGGGGTACCTTCCTGTGATTCAACGTGTCGACTCGCCATAGACACCAAAATACCTGCAGATGCCAAGACCATTCCACTGGGGAAAAAAACTTTATAATTATTTTTTTTTTAATTCTTTTTCTAGTAATCATTTGGTGGCTGGTACCTGTATTAGGCTACCTGCAGCAAAATTGCATTTTGATCTGAAAGTTTATATAGCAGTAATAATACGTTTTCAGTAACAACAAAAAGGTCAGCAGCAGGCTTGAAAGACAACAGCTAATATTACTATATTGCTAAGCTAGACATGTTTTTTTATTTTACATACGTTCATAAAAAGAAGACAAAGCAGGAGCTGAATTATCACAGAAGAAGGATAAAACCCAGAATTTTGAGCCCTTCGCAGCCAATCTGTTCTGCTCCTGCAAGGAATACACAACTAAGCGCTATCCCAACGCTGCGCTGGAGCCCCATCTCCTCTCCAGATGTCCAGCTTTTCTTGCACTTAATTCTGGTCACACTGATGCCCGGACCAGAAACAAGGGAAAGGAAAAATGAAAACAACTGTTATGCCTCCCTCCCATGAAGAACATGCTGGGGGGTACGAGGAGATAAAGAGGGCCCCATAGTCTGTACGAAAATCATGTTAAGAAGCCAGCTGCAAGTAAAATCATCTTCAAAAGTTGGCAACAATCCATTTATATAAACGCTTTCTGATGATCAGATGAGGGATATGCTACCAGACCCAGAAAAAACACAGTCACTTGTCTTCTGTCTTACCGTTATACCACGTAACGTCCAGCTGTGGGGCAGAACACTCCTGCCAAGGTGTGGATTCAAGCTTAGTTGCAACCAGTAGCTCATTTTCATTGCTTTTTAAATTTTAAATCAACTTCTAAAGATTCTCCCTCCTAGCATCTCAAAGAAGAATAATAGAAGAGATTAAACAATTAAGAACAAATGAAAAAGTTAATTTCTTAATCTTAAACTATTTGTTCATTTCAAAGGAGGGATGTGAAGAGCGCGTAGGTTGAAATGAGGCTGACATCACAGCTTGTGACTCCGTAATTCCATGTTGTTGAGAGAAAACTAGGTTCTGGGGTGGTTCTCAGCTAGAGCAAATAATCACTGCATTTTACTGCTCCTCAGGATAAGCGCTGCAAGTCCTTTTGGGCGAGATCTAGAAGATTCAATTCTATTGTTCAGTGCCACAAAGCTACCACACTAACACCTAGTCACAGGTAGCGGAGCATTAATATACCCTAATCTTGCTCTGGGTGTCAGTACAAAAGAATTCTACAGTTTCAGGAGTGCTGGGTCCTACCTATACTGGCTACACTTAGAATATTACAGTGTTAATGAAAGAAGAACTAGACAAGCTACAAAAAAACTGCTATGAGAAGTCAAATATTTACTAATGTAATTAAAAAAGTCTGTATAATTTTAAGGCCTATCTCAAAGCTAGCAATGCTTTAAAAAACAACAAACAAATAAACAGACAAAAAAAAACCAAAAAAACCCCTTTTCACTTTTAATAAGAAAACGCCGGCAATGTATGAAAGTGTTATGGCTTTCCATATAGTGACGCTGAACGAAAATGCTGGAAAAAAACCCAACTTCACGCGAAAGTTTATCAGTGAAAGGTTAAGGATGTGAATACTGAAGATGCTGGCTGATCGATTCTGCTTTGAACCAGCCAGGAGGCCAAAGTGCCAATTTATTGCTCAGTATACTGAGGTGCAAGCGTGTGTTATTTAGTTATTATGCAAGCTATTACTCTATTTCAGGAAGCCCTGAAGCTACAAAGCGAGGCTGGTACCCTACGAAAGTGTCTAATCCAGCTGGGCCTCTGATCAGCAACGCTGCCAAAAATGTGTTGCTTTTTTTGTACCCAGATGTCTTTAATTTAACTTCAGGTTGGCTGTTTCTGTGCTTTTTCTACCTCTGCAAAGACCTAACGGACTTCCATAGCCAGCGAGATCAGAAGTGCTCTTCTGCAGTTCCAAACTCCAGAGTAACATTCAACTGTAATACGGAAAAGCAATGCTCTCTCGTTATGCTAACGAGATGCCTACCCGCGCCGAGTCCCAGCAGCATGTACATCCTTCCTTTCTGACGCTCAGCGTCCAGGACATCCAGCCCCAGTTGCAGGGAGCCCGACTGGCCTCCTTCCCTCCCCACGAGAGACTTCCCGACAGGGCTTCCCCGCATCCTTGGGGAACAGGAGCTGCTCAGACCACGGTGTGTGGTCTCGGGGAACTTGGGGGGCGCAAGCGGTGCGACCACCCCTCTGCAATCTGGAGGACTCCAGCAGGCTGAGTGCCAGCAGCATCGCTGAAGAAGTACCTCCCATATCCTCTCCTTGCTTGACAAGCAGAGACACTCACGCTGACAAATAGCTGGCCTCATACTGTCCCATCGCGCTGCCCAGGGGCGCCAGCTGAAGGCTCCAGGAAAGAAGAAATCCAGGAAAAGGCTCCAGGAAAGAAGAATCAAAGGGATGCCGGTGCCCGTGCTGTAGGACTGGCCCCTC
>VZSZ01001538.1:45356-63353 GCA_013398815.1 Ibidorhyncha struthersii | reverse complement strand
GGAGAGGTGTGTGCCATCCACGGGCATCTCCACGCGGGAGCGGGGCGGTGGTTGCCCTGCCGGAGAGGGGGCTGCCAGAGTGACAGGATGGCGAGGCTTGGTTTGCTGCAGAGGCGCGGGCAACGGGAAAGGGTGCTGCGTTCTGCGGCTGGAAGTGGGAGCAGTTAACGCTGGAGTTGGGTTCGCGCTCAGGTTATGCTTTGGGGTTTCCCGAGTGTCAGTTCGCTTAGTGCCAAGATCCGCTGTCGTCGGGTCTGGCCTCAGCAAAATAAGCAGTCTGCTGTTCATGCAAGAATTACAGCGGCACAAAAAAACCCAGCTCACCAGCGTGGGACGTTTGTGATCGCTCGGTAGCAAAGGTTTCCTGTTTAAAACTGGGGAGACGCGTCTGTCTTACTATTTAATTGTGTAGCAGGAAAATGGGGATCTGCAAAAAGGGGTAGCTTCCCACCCTGGAAAACCAGTTAAGCTAATGCTGTCCAAGGATTTCTAGGCCTTAATTCGTAGCAGCAAATGACTGAGGGAGAAGTAAAGCAGTTAAATCTCTGTTCCTCTCCTGAGTTCGTGGGCAAAGCAGCAGACTCTTTTCTAAATGCACTAGCAAGGATGCCATTTGCGGCAGGAAGGGTGGAGCAGAAACACAGACGCTATTCGAAATTATCAGACCTTTCATTTTCAGCAGGACGAAGGAGTGAGAAAGCTGACGATGTTCTTGGGTAAATGTTGCCTTTGGTGTGTCTCCATTAATCTCTTTGATTGTATCTAGAGTTACTCAAATAATTAATTTAATACCTTGTTTCAAATGTAGAAACATGTCAACAACTGAGAAATAAACACTTTTTAAAGCGAATGGCAAAGAAAAGATACATTTTTCACTATGAAAAAGAGTGACGGCATTTAGGTACAATAATGCAAAGACATGCATGGTGTCATGATGTCAGATGGAAACTGACCATATTTAAATAGCTTATTCGTATTTAGAAATCAAAATACTAGTTACGTGTCTGAGCTGAAGGAGGTTCTTCAGTTGGAGCCTCAGTGATTTCTAAGTGAGTTGCCCGGGATAATGAAGGGTGGTGAGCAGATAGGAAACTGGTCTAAAGACCAGTTTGTGTCGTCTTGTCAGTCAAGCATCTGTCTAACAAAACCATTGTTTTGCATTTTTTTGCCTTTTCTGCTTGAGGCCCCAAGAAGGAGAATGAAATCTTGGGTTCAATTTAAAAATGCTGTGCTGGGCTGATCTGCTATCCAAAGGGCTCCCACCAGTGGAAACTTCTCTGGCACGGCTTCCGTACCGCATGCATGCATTAGATATTACCAGCTCAGGCCTGGGGTTGGCATCTGCTGTCGGATATCGCCTCCATCCTCTACTTTGTCCCTCCCCACTGTTTGTATTCACTTGCAGTTATCAGAGATAACAATACCCATATTTTCACAACACCTGCTCCCCTCTTTCTTGCCAAACATTGCTAATTGTTGCACAAGAGATTGAAAGTAAAAACATGGGTTAATATGGTGAGAATGAACTTGGAGAAATTGTTCCCATCCTGGACTTCAGTTGAACTTCTCTGCATCAGTGTCAGACTTGAAGAACTGTTTGTGTGCTCAACAATTTCTGTGGGTTTTTTTCGAGCTAGGTGGAAAAACACAAGATGCCATCTCTCCTTATACCTCTCCCCACCCTTATTCCGATCGTTTTTCCTTAAAATTGGTAAATCAAAAAGTTTTCTACCGAATAACTAAAATAATCAGGCCTGTGCAGTGGTTGGTTGGTTTTTATCAAGCAAACTTTAACTCTCTTAAATGAAGAGTTAAGAAAGATCATCCAGCAAATGAGAATAGGGAGAGAGAGTTCTCACATCATGACAAGCCAATAGTCCAGCTAATAAAGCATTCATCAGCTGCCAGTGGTCAATCTCGAATATTTCAGAGAAGACTAACATCTGTGAATGTTGCACAATAGAAGAAATCCTCTCCTGACCTTGTTAGCGATCACACTGTGCCCTGTTGCTGTCTGCATGAAACATTAACTGTGGGAGATCATTATTGTTATATTAAGTTTAGTCTGTTCAGTTTTAACATGCAAAGAATGTTCAAAAATGCTTCTTTTTTTTTATTATTTTTTTTTATTAGCAGGCAGCTTTCTGGCATGAAAATACGGTTTGGAAGGGGAGGGATTAGGTTAGCCCAGAGTGCAAGCTAGGCTATTTTTATTTCAGAAAACAGAAATATTTCAGAATAGACGTACTAGGATGATTAAAACACCCTTTCCTGGCAACAGGCGCAACAAACAATGGTGTTTTTGCAAACCACACATAGTAAGGGAATTGCACTGAGGGATGGAAGAATCCCGGGTATCACGGCTAAAAAAATTAATGCCCTCAGCACAGCACTTAAGTGACTCTCGCACAGCTTCATGGAGCACGTGACATCGACACCTAATCATTAAGCAAGCATTTCCTTGGACATTGATTTCAGATAAGACTCTACAATGATCAAGTACTACCAGCACTGAATTACATTTGGAGTGAGGAACTACATTCGCCTCTTTTCACTCTTTCTGCCAAACTTTTATGGCCCTGTATGTTGTCATTTTATGTGCAATTGAACGTATATTTACTCACCGCATATTTGCTCAGTATATAAGTCAAGTTACTACCCTCTTCATATGCCCAATGACAGGATAGCTGGAGATGCTAATTAATGAACTGGCCTCTGGGGTGAAATTATGTCCTCGTTAAGAAGACTCGTATTGATATTAATAAGGTCAGAACATCATTACTGACGGCTGAGTCACGGCTGAGCTGGGTATCACGGGGGTGTAAACAATGGAGCTGCCCTGGGAAGTTACTTGCTTCGTCTGTTTATCTGCACGACTCAAAATGGATCAAGTCATGGTGGTATCTGGGGTCAAAAATCACATGAAGCCATAACCATAATGCTGTATTATACGTGCTTTTTTCCTTCTGTTGAGCTGAGCTATTTCACAGGAGCCCTAAACTCCAGAAATAACTCCCTTCCCAAGGGCCTGGAACCAGCTATTTCCAATTAGCTCATAACCCAGCATCGCCACTTTTTCTGTTCCTCACCCAGCCTGCTGTTTCCACCCATTGCAACCTCTGCCCACGTTCCCAAATCCTCAGCATCTCCCAGCCCCATCCCTTCCATTGCAGGTCCTTCCAGCTGCCCTGCTCGTATCTAGCAGTCTGGATCCAGCAGCGTGTCCTTGCTACCCATCCAAAACATCCTCCTTGCTCTACAAACCGCGGCGGGAGGAAGGAAAAGGATGTCCTGCCATCCAGCACTGAGATCATCTCTTGCACCCCACCAGAAATTACTCGCCTTCCCAGTCTAAAGAAAACAGCAAGAAAGTAAGTCCTGCTGTTGTAAAAAAAACAAACAAACAAAAAAAAGGCAGCTCACACGTAGCACTAAAGCCTTTCTCATTAAATGCAACTTCAGGCCAAGAAAGTGAGATGACTCAAAACAAAAACCCGTTTTCCGCAAAGTCCTCTTCCCTTGGTGCTTCGCCTCTGCAGCGCTGGTGAAGTCTGAGTTTGAACGGGATCGGGCCCAGACCAAAATACCTTCACTTGAGGTGCTCGGTTGCTGCCTGGGGAGGTGTGTGAGCCAACCCTACGCTTAACGACTGCCACGTGATCTTCCTTCAAAACACTCTCTGGGTCGTTTGAAGGGCTTGCTTCGTGTTTTTTTTCCTTTCCAGAATTCAGACTTCCTGCAAACAACTCACCCTTGATTTCTTTTGGTTTCTGTGATCATGTCCCAGACCTCACGCTGGCACAAGTCCTCCTTCTCTCATGCAAATAAGGAGCTTTTCTAGCGAAGGTCCCCAGCTGATACAAGTGTCAGAACAGCAGGAGTAAGCACAGAAACCCTCTATTTTCTACCCACCCACCTGGAAATCCTGGCGTGAACATGTTTGACAACACATATCCAATTATTAAGTCCATTTAGGCATAAACTCAGAGTTTGCTAGAGGTCTAGTTTGACTTCTCTTTTTCCTTCATTTAGACGTGGATGTAATGACCAAAGGTCCTTCAAAAATACGCTTAATAAGGAATGAAATATAGTAACTAAAGTGCTGCCAGGAACAAAGGTCTGATAGATTTGCAGGCACGGGAATGACAAATAGCTGAAAAACACCTGCATCTGCACGGTTCCTTTAGGTCCTTCATTTTTAGGGTAGGGGGAAACTAACAACAAAACTTTATTGGAACTGCAGAGATTAGGAGAGAAAATGAAGAACCGTACACCCTTACAAAGGTAATTGTGGAAATGGTGGTTAGTGAGATGGTAACACCCCCACGTAGACCTGGGTTTTATCACAGGTCTCTGTGCAGAGCCCTGTAAGAGCTCTAGTGATTACAAATCTTAAGACCTTGTTTTTACACCTAATTCAAAAGAAACAGTATTCCTTACTGCACAATTCTATAGCACCACAAAGGCTGCTGGATTGATCCGGGTTCAGCAAAAATCATCACAGTGGCCAAGATGCTCGCAGTATATCTGCTCTGCTTCTGTTTTCCTTGTAGATTTTCTATTTTCAGGTTGTGTCTTGAAAGAGCTTTATGGAAATATTTGACCCATATATCTCCATCTGATTTTAGTGGGAAGATGCGCAGGCTCTGAAGACCAGCATCTGGTTGCGTCAAGTTGGGTAACTATGAAAACAGACTGTCTGTTTGGGAAAATGTCAATTTGTATAGACTAGGGACTAAAGTTAGGTCCAAACCTGGAAAGTGTGGCTCCCAGCCCAGAGCCATAATCTCTGTAAAGCCACTCCTCTGAAATCCTGGCATATTTTGAGATAACCTCCAGCTTCATAATGAAAATCGGGGTATTGTATAAAGAGTAAGGAGGAAAAAGGAAAAAAAAAAAGTTAAAAGAAAGTCACTTGCACTTCTTGGGAGCAGAAAAATCACTTCAGCATGCCATCTCTGATAGATATTTTTTGAAAACTACCACAGAATGGCAAATTTGCTGCAGAAAAAAAAAGCCAACTGCACTTTCAAACTCTGATATTTATTAAAAAAAAGCTGTGTTTGCGAGCAACTCTTCTGTGTAGCCTAATCATCCGATTCCAGCCTGCTCTTTGGAAAGAGCGTGTTGAATACATCAGCCCTTTTTTGCAAGAACAGAGCAAAGTCCTGAGTGTAGCAAGTAATTGAAAGATCATTGACCAACAATAGCAAGTTAGATGCAGTCTGTGGAGGGCCTAGATGCTATAAAAATAGCTCTGTCTTCCCTTCTTCCTTCCAGAACGGAGCCCGGTGAGAGGATAACGAAAGGCATTCAGAGCTGCCGCTGAAGCCCGAAGCCTGGTATAATGTGGCCCTCCGCACATTCAGCTGGAGGGAAGGGGCTGAAAAGAGAGGAGCTGCCATCATTATGCGGGGTATTCTTGGGGGGAATAAAGGGAGGCAAGGCAGTTTTGTATGTTCAAAACAAAAACCCGAACAAAACGACAAAGACAGGCTGCATATTGCTAGGGGCCGCGCCAGACGCTCCGCGTTTCTCGCGGTGAAGCATCTCTGCTATGTCTGACCTCAGCGACTCTCTCCTTTAACGCCAGGGCTGGGGGAGCAGCTGGTGCTCATGGTGGCCTGGTAGAGTGAGAGCCACGGCAGCCCCGCGATGAGTGCCAGACTCTTATCCCACTAAGCAACCCCGTCCAGAGGGCGCATCGGCAGACAGGCAGGCAGATGGTGCTGGGTGTGTTTGAGGAGGTCTCGCCTCCCTCCTGTAGACAGATCAGATTGATGAGGAAGAGGAGGAAAGGAAGGAGATGCTATCGCATTCGTGCCCACCCATCCTCTCCTCTTCCACAGCTCATATGTAGAGGCTCTTGCAAGCACACCGCTTCCTTGCCTTTGCCCTTTCTGGAGGGAGTCGAACAGTGCTGCCCAACCCTCATCGATGCTGCTACAAGGAAATGCGATTTGCTGCCCTTGACATACAGCCTGGCCCTGCCTGACTCACGTACCTGGGATGGAAACACCTTCCCTAATCAGCCCCTGGCACTGCCACCCCCGTGGCGGCTTTCTCCGCCCAGGAACTGGAGTCGCCCTGTCAGAGGGATTACAGGGAGGTCAGGCACCGCTCCAGGTATGCAGGTGTGTTTCTGGCTGCTGCACAGACAGACCCTGTGCGGTACCCAACCTCTGCTGGGAGCAGTTCCACCAACAGGCAGCAATTGACTGAGGGATTAAAGCATAAACATACCCATAGACACCGGTTAGCTTTATTTCTGTCACTTATCCCTGCTACCAGTTCTCCCTCTTTCTCCCTCTGGCTCACACATCAAGCTGACTCCTGGCTCTTGGAAAAGACAGCTGTATGTTATTCACCGTGTGGGAGAAGAGGCTAATCTCCATTTTCTCAGCTCCTTGAAGCCTTAACCACCATCCCTGGCTATGACCAGAAAAGCAGCAGTGGTAGGAGACACCAGCCTTGGGCTTCAGGGCTGTTTTGGTGACCCCTTGTCAAAAATCACAGCTGGAGCGTACACCTCTTGCACCTCAGTGCTCCCTGCTGGAGCTTCCCGAAGGACGCAGCAGGGGTGGCTGTGGCTGTTTAGGCACCTGCCCCATGGTTGAGGCTGATGATCTGACATGTTCGTTAGTAGCTCTCAGGAGAGCCACTCCTGCTGAAGACCTGATGCGGCTGTACAGCAAAACACCCCGCTAAAAAGCCAGCCGGTGCAAAGTCCTTTCCATAGCTGACTCCTCAGGATTTCCGACAAAAACAGCGCCAGGGCTCCACATCTCCGGCTCCGCTGTGCTCCGTCCGGTGACCTTTCTGTGCCATGCTGGCTGATGGTCTGCAAGCTGTCCCTTACCTCTCATGCAGGGCTGGTAGTAGCCATTAGGAACTTGGCTTCATGCCAGAGAAAAGAGACACCCTTAAAAATATAAAGTCTCTGAAATCACAAATGCCCTCATCCCGCCTTTTTACAGGAAAAGAAACACCTAAGTCTAGCATTTGGGCTCTTCTCCATCAGTAGCACTTTTCTTCTCAAAGCCGTATTATGTTTTTTTAATGCTACTCCCTTAGTGGTAATGCCCCTGAAGTTTCTTGCACCTTGCTTCCTCTCAGCCCGATTTACGCTGGAGGCTGTTGTAGCAGAAATGCACTGAATCTGTATGTTCATGGCTGAGAAATGGAGTTCAATTATGTGTTAAATTATGTTGTCTTGGGTTCACAGGTCTCATCCTCGAGATGTCTTGCAAATGGCACAGCACACCAGCACCGTCGAGGCTCCAGGCTTCAGAGCATTGCCTACCCAGTTTTGGAAGAGCCTGCCTGAAAGTAGCTCCTGTTTCACACCAGTCTAACACCATCAGCTATGGGACAGCTCCTCCTTTTTCATAGCATAATAAAAAAGAGAGCTGGGGCTGCGGCATACAGTGCTAAGCGTGACATGGGCTAGGCTGATGGCTTCCCTGGGTAAAATTATGCTGGTTTAAATCAACTTAATAATGGGCTGGGGAGTGTGTTTGCAGAGCAGATGTAAACCCTGTTGTTCAACCACCTCAGGCTAATTTGGTTTCAGCAAACACAGGTCCTCTGGGATCTGGAGCCCAGCATTTAGACGAAGATTATTAAACTGCACTTCATCCAAACTTTTACACATGGACTTGTAATTAAGAGGGTGAGTGGTCCGGCTGACTTCCGTGGGAGTGGCTGGACATGTACTTAAACTTGTGCCTGCAGCTTAATGAGAGTGAAACTTCCCCGTGGGTTTGCCCATGCCCTGTAGAAACAGCACATAAGGAACTTGGTTTCTAGATTACATCAACATGTTTTGCTTCGTTCTATCGTGACAGGCCGAACCAGTAAGGACTTACTGATTTTAAATTGAAACCAGTTCTCCAAATGCCCCTTGCACGCCTGTGCAAAATAGTTGTGTAAAGCATAATTGAGATAATCAAGCCCAGGATAATAACAGCATTGGAGCAGCTATTTTGCTAGAGGTTGCATGAACAGCACTGGAGAGTAGGATAGGCCTAAAAGAGGAGGATGCACAATTACACACAGAGCACACACAAAATACAGGGATGAGTTGTCTTGTGGACAGAGCAAGCAGAAATATGGAATTGCAGAAAAGTTTAGGTTTGAAGAAATCTCCTGGTCCAACCCTCCCCCCTTCCTCCCAGCAGCTCAAAGCACCTCGGAGCAATATCTGGGGCTTGAAAATAAATGGCCAGTCAACACCTCTGACCACTAAAGCAAGATTAATAGTTTCATGCTACTTAACTCCAGTGCAGCCGTGGATACCTACATATTACAGGGCTTAACAAAGGATTAAACCAATTTCAGGAGTGAAAGAAACTTGGAAGGAAGAATGCTTGCTCCTCACTTGTTTAAATCAGTGTAACTCCGTCAAGAGGAGTATCACCAGGGCATGGTTTTTGGGAGGCACGGGGAGGAGGAATAAACTGCGGGAAGCAGACATGCAACAGCCTTCGCTCTGCGGGGTGAGTCGTTGCGACATGCAGGGTGCGAGGGTAGAGGGGTCGCGTGGGAAGGGGGGGAGAAGGTGAAAAGAGAGGGAGACAGATGGGAATGTAGGGCTCCGTTTTGTGTAGGATTTATGGGATACAGTTCATGGAGTTGGAGGCAAGGAGGGATCATGGAGGCTGGCTTCCTGCATCCACGGCTATCTGGATCCGTCCTGTTGCCCCTGCCCAGGGTGCAAAATGCACTCCCACCCCATCGGCAGCCCCAGAGGGTCTCACATCTCTGGGCTCCCCGGTGCTTCAGTAAAAGCTCAGCTCTGTGGCACGATTCAGGGTGATTGCCACTGCAATTTGAGCCCTCTGCAGCTGTTCAAGGAAGCGTAACATTTGGCTCAAGAAGAATATTGCTGTGTAATCCCTCGGGCTTCTTGGGAGGAAACAGTGTCTCATTATAATCCAAAAAGGTCTGGGGGGCTTGGTTTGGTTTTATTTTTTTTCCCCAGTTTAAATTAAGATTATTAAAATGTAAAATGTGTTGTGATTTATAAAAGAAGTATAAAAAGGCTCTTCTGCTTTTCTTCCACTGCTTTGAGCTTTCCTTAGTATCATTATCATGTGTGTCCAGTCTGAGCAAAGGCAACAGAGGAGGAAAGGTGGGGGGCAAAGGAATGGGAAAAAAAACAACCCCCATTCAGCACATTACTTGTTGCACATCCCTGCACAGGGATGCTGCAGGGATGCTCTGCCAGCAAAGGCAGCGGCTCGGAGGTGGCTTATGGGCACCATGTTCCCCCTGACGTGCAAGTGGAGGTTTGAGGCCATTGGGAGGTGAAGAGACACCTGCCAAAACAAGAAATGTTGCTTTGGAAAGAGTGGACCTGTCTTGTGCAGCAACTGTTTGCTGAAATGATCTATTCTGCACACACAAAGGTAGCTGCTGCTGCAGTTGTGTTTGAGAATGCAGATGGAAAACAGTGGGCTCTTCAGCAACAAGATGCTCCCAAGAGGTGTCTTTATAGCAGTATTGTGTGTTTTAGAAACAACATTGGATAGAGGCATTATCTGGGGATCTGTGAGTCAGCTTATGTTTGGTACTGGGAGATAAATATGCTATTTAAGCACACAGAATAATACTCGTCTCGAAGGAACGGCTTTGAGACTCAGGCAATCGATATGACCAGCACATTTGCTAACGGCGTGCAGAGATCAGCGTTAAGAAGTTGTTGTGGTTAAGCCCTGAACAGCCAGGCAGAGCCAAGAAAATGCATTCCTTGGCTGGACTGTGTTCCAGCGATGAGTAGGCGGTGATGGCCTTTGTGAAGCCATGAACACCGTCCTTGCTCCAGCCCAGAAGTGCTGCATCGGCTCCAGGTTATTTGATATTTTTTCAATAGCATTGCCTCTGTCTCAAAGTGTGGGACTCATCCCAGCTGGCCTGAGACATTGACAGCACAGATGTCTCCATCTGAGCTAGTCCCAGAGGTTTTCTCCGTCATCAAGAGAGAACTGTAGACATTACAGCATGGGACTTTCTTGAGCTGCTTTACCCAGATGTCTACGCTGCAGCCCTGTGGCATGTAGTCTCTCCTGGGACTGTAAAGGCTGTCTAAACAGGACAGATACCTGGATCCCAGTCACAGTCATCTGCAGACCAAAGCATAGCAGAGTTTTGCTTGCATAAGGGAACACTCATTCCTATGTGAGGGCAACCTATTACATCTGCCCCGTGGCACAGCCCGAGCTCCAGAGCTCCTGATTCATCTCTCAGCACTGCAATAACTCGGGCTGCTGGTAAGGAGGCCTCTTCGCTGGAGGACCATGCTCTCTGCAGTCCTCAAAGCAGTTGCTGCAGACTGTGGTGGGTTTGGACTCAAATTATGTTGCTCAGGTGCTTTAGCCGTGCGATGTCGCACCACTGCAGTGGTCGGAACTTCCGCCTGTGCAACAGGGGACTCTGAGGAACACTTTCTCGAGCATGGTGTCTCCAATACAGTTTTCTACCTATAAAGCACAATCACTGCTGTATGTCTACATATGCTTCTAAGCAATTACAAGATGCAGTCTTCAAATTGTATGGCTGTAAGGGGCCTTGGAAGATCTCTAGCCCATCCTCTGTCCCATGGCAAGGCTGGCACCGTTACAAACCTGGAGCGTGTCAAGCTGTTCAATTAGTGGTCACTGAAAGCAAACACTGCCTGCTCTGTGGCTGGAGGTGAGCCCATACTGGTGATGCAGAAGCCAGAGGTAGCTCCTGTACGTGCCTGTGTGGAGCTAGGGAAGGGGCCTCAACTGCTGCTACTGGGAAGAAAGTCTGGGAGACTAGAGCTGCCATGCCAGCATGCTGTGGTGGTGGTCTCTCAGGCCTGGAGCCTACCATTGCACTTCAGCATGTTGCAGACTTATATACATGAATATTATAATCTACCACACGCTCCATATGCTTGTGACCAGTCCTGGTACTGGCCTGAAGCTGCTACACAGAAAGGTGTCCTGCCAGGGGCTGCCAGCCTGACATATCTTCACATAGTCCTGTGGAACCAGGACACTTTCACTGACTGACGATCACAAATTTTCTTTAAAATGATATTGAATCACATCTCATAAGGACAATATGTACAGTGCATTAGTTTTAAAAGAGATCAACGCGTTTCTAGTCGGAATGTATTGGTAAACAGAGCATTCAATTTTTCCATTATCAAACATGATTTATGCGTACACCTAGTGGCCAAAATGCTCTGGTGCTCCAGCGTTCCCTGCACCGAGGACACAATACGTGCTGAGCTTCTAGTGTTTTTTCCATATTTCCATACAGGTATTTCAAAATTTTCACACTGTTTCCTCTTCACTTCCATTTTGATTATAAATGTCAGTTATTTTCCCATGTCAATTAAATAATGTATGTGTCATCAGGACCTCGGGTGAGGATTAGAGGTTTGGTGCATGCGATGTTAAGCAAAGCAAAGCACCTCTTCTGCAGAAAGCTCATAATGAAGTGGCAAGCAGGACTCAGCAGGCGGAGGAGCCAGGCAAAGGAGGTGAGCAGGGTGATGAACATAAAATTGAAAAGCTGTGACTTGCAGCCTGTGTTTTACAGACTTCAGCAAGAGGTGACCTTCCAGGCACTGGAGGGGAGTTCCACAGGCAAGACTGGGGAGAGAGTTATGGAAAAAGCAGACAAAATTGTCCAGCTCTGGGGGCTGCAAAAGGGTGCAGCTGCACGGAGAAAAGAGTTAAAGTCAAAAAGAAGGGGCTGTTGTTTGGTGCAGGCTCAGACTGTGAAGCAGTGGAAGGATGGAGTCACAAGGGCAACATGTTTGAGGAACAAGCTGGGAAGACAATCCCAGCAGCGTTGCTTTATGGAGGACTCCCAACACGCTTATGAAGAAGTGCCATAAATAACCCTACCCCTCAGGCCAGCTCTCATCCCTTCAGCTTGCACAGAAACCTCATGACCATGTAAAGCGGCTCTTTTTCATAATGAGGCCCATGAATTATGTTTTATTTTTATTATCTTTTTTTTTTACTGTCCTGTTGCTCAGAAATGAATGGATTGCCTTTGGGGCAAAAATGGCCAAAAATAGGTGATTCACCTGTATGCAGATTTCAAGCTAAGGGCTGAGGAGCACGAGGGGGAAATAACTCAGCTGGTGACGTGGGGAGTTGTGAGTGTGAACAGGGGCTTAAAAACGGGGATTTTTACGGTGGAGTAGTTTTAGCGACAGAGAACAAGCACCCTGCTATAATTAAGTGCTGAAAAATAACAACCCACCATTAAGTGATCGCATTATAGTCTCAACAGTGATCATATAGCAGTCTCGATAATGGTGTCAAACCAGGATATTCACTGGGGGATTAATGAGCAGTTAAAACACGAAAGCTGCTCGCCAGAAGGTGATCTCCAGGAAATGGCTGCAAGCTCAATTGTTATTACTTAAATAAACAGCGAATGGCATTGTTGAATATAAAAAAATTTTACATTGCCTTATAAAAATATCAGAACACAGGTTAAGAGGAAGTATTTTACAGCAAATACCCAGATGCAAGCTTCTTTTCTGCATCTTTTGCCATGGCTTTATCACCCCAAACTCCTTAGTTTGCCTTCATGTACCATGCTGTGATCAGTCCATGTCTGACATCATTTTATGGACTCCTTTGCCCTGGAGAGTGGTTACTTCGACGAGCTCTTCTGTGAGGGGTGTTAATACCTTGTTCCCATTTCTATGTTCCTTTTCTTCTGGTGTGAAAATACCAGGGCACAAGCCCACAGAGCATGCCGAGCTCCTGGCTGATGGTGAGAAAAGTTTCAGAAGCTGCTGGGGAACACCTAATCCAAGAATTGGGACTGCTGATGTTATTTTCCTCAGCCTGGTATCTCACATTAGAGGCATAAGGATTAAAAGGGCTTAGGGAGGGGAGCTCGTCTTGTGTTTAGATGAGCATTGCTGTAGAGACGGTGATTAAATGCTCTGCTGACAATTTTTACAGGATTTGCCTTGTGTGAGATGACGCTGTAAAAGTCACCTATCTGCCCGGAAAGTGCTGATGGCTGATAAAGGGGCAAGGCAGGAGGTTGGTTGAGGGTGACTCAGGAGCCAGGTGCTCTCAGGGAAATTAACTCTCTTTGTAGACGCTGGGTTAATGAACTTATTTTAACCTCTGTCATCCAGGGCTTAGTTCTGTTATGTGAGCCCTGACTGCACTTAGGAGACAGTGGTGGACAAGGTCCCTGAGGTGAGAAGCCATGGGATTTCATGGATCAGTGGCCACACCTTGTCCCCAGAGGGAAAGTGTCCTCCATGCCTCAGTCGACAGGACAAATGCACACTTAAATTGAAACAAATGGTGTTCAGGTTAGTCAGTGGAGGAGTATTTCTTACAGCATGGTCAGGATAATGAAGCTCTGATATCAGATGGATGGAGAAGCCACCAAATCAACATCATTGGAGATGACCAAGTGCAGGGTTGACAACCACTTGTTGGGACGGCTCAAAGTATGGACTGGAAAAGCTCTTCACAGCAGCTGTGGTTTTCCCCACTAGGTCTGCAAGTCAGTGCTAGAGTAGAGGACCTGTTTCTAATATGTGAGTCTTGAGATCCTCAGCCTGGGATGCTGAGGATCTTGTGTGTTTGCTACTTTAAGCCATCGAACACACATCATTGAATTGGGATAATTCAGCCCAGATGCAGTTCAGGTTACCATTTCTTTGGCCTGTCCCCACTACAGGGTGACAGAATTGGGAACGAAAACATGCAGATGACTAGAAATTGGCCTGTGAAGTTCTCTGCTTTCCAGCATCTTCACTGCTGAGTTAAACCAAGCTACATGTGAGCAGACACAAAGAGAGCATTCCAGTGGCTCTGCCAGCACCCAGCATTTGCAAACGACCCCCTGGCATCTTCTGTGTCCCTCACATCTGTAATTACCCAGAGGACTTGTCCATCCCACCAGCGTTGCTCTGTTTCTGTACCGAGTGCCTGGATCAATCCCACAAGTAGCTTTTCCATGAATGCCACAGCTCCTGCGCATCTTGCGCCGCAGTCCCATGGCTTTTCTTAAAAATCTGCTTCTGGCGTCTGACTCTAAGATGAAACAGGTCTTTCAGAGACAGGATAAAGCTCTGTGCTTTCCTGTCTCCTCCTGATTACTCTCGATGCATCCCAGCTCCCTGATGCCAGTGGGAGCACGCTGAAGTCCATTCCAGCTTGCATCAGCTGCCTACAGCCCCAACAACTGCCTGTCCTTCACAGCTTGCTAAAGCAAGGGTACAGCATCTCAGGTAGCTAGAAATCCCCCATTTTGCACACCGGAGACTGTCTCTCTGTGCCTTGCACTTAACCTTCCCCAGATGACCCCAGCCGCAGACAAATTCAAGCAGTTTCTCTTTGCATTGGCTGGAGGAGGGGATTTTCGTGCAGTGTTTACATCAAGTGCATGAGTAACTGGGCACAAAGACTTTTGCAGCAGGAAACACCCTCGAGAAGGCATCATCTCCCACCGCCTTTGCAGCCTCCCAGCATCTGGCAGAGCCCTTGTCTGCCCCAAAGTGCACTTCAGCTGCTTCTGAATGGGAGGTTCTATGGGGAGGCCAGGTGGAAATTTGTCGTATGGGATTTGGTTCCGTTCTGGCATAGCCAGAAGATAATGAAAAGGAAAAGATTATTGAGATTATAGTTTGCTTTCCAGAGCACGTTTTCTTAGTACCTCACTTCTTTGCCCCACTTTCATAGCATTCGCCCAGCTCTGGCCTCAGCTTTAGTTGAACATAGACATCTAACATGCAACCACGGCCAAGACAACAAGCAAGAAACTTCAGGCCCTCAGACCTGGCTTTGAAGCTTTGTTATGTTCTTCAGTCGCCAGCGCAGTATTTTTGGTGCTGTGACTCCTGCTCCATGCATCACACTGAGCACTACTGATTGCCTGCTTTGGCAAACAGGCTGGCTATTGCAGGGCAGGAGCACAATATATCTCCCAGTAACAGCTGAATTGGCCTGAGCTTTACAAAGCTAATCAGCCATGAGAATGCCACTCCTTGCCATCCTGGAGGAATTGACTTTAATGATGAGAGACATTCTCTTTTGAGCCTGATCAAAAGGGTAGGAGGCCTTTCGGGGAGATTTCAGCTCGTCCTTGGTCCTTCCTTTGGAACATCCCATGTAGTCAGAGAGCACAGGCCTGACTCAGAGCTTTCTCTTAACCCTCTCCTACCCTGGACTCTGGAATTACCACAGCTTAACTGCAGGATTAATACAAGACCTGTGATTTGTTTTTTTACTTCCTTGTCTTGAAGATCTTCCTCATGTGTTTCTTCCAACCCTGAGTGTCTGCAAGTGCTGATGACTCCATCCTTCTCCCCATGTCTGGCACCCACACCACCCTTGGCATCCTTGACCATCAGGGTTGAGTGTATTTCATGTGCATTTGGCCAAAGCAGACTGGTGGGAAGGTTGTAGGTTTCTGGGATATTTGTCCCAATGACAGCACAGGCAGATAGTCTTCTCCACAGAGCAGCAGCGGTCACTGTGGGATGCCCCACAATTGCTCTGGAGGTCCTCCAAGGGGCAGTGTAAAGGTGTCCCTGGTGGGAGCCACCAGTGATGGCTGGGGCCTGAAATGCCTGAAGGTAATTCTGTGCAGTGACCTGTGGTGGAGACCCATGTAGTGATGATGGCACCTATGGCTTGCTGAGCTACATGGAAGAAAACATCCTTTCTGGTGTCTGGGAAGAAATATTGATAGACCTTTCTAAGCACAAAAAACAGGCCTTTGATTTGAAAGCAGATTGTGGTAGATGATACCACGGATTGTCCTGATGAGGGACCTCCTACAACCTCTTGCTGAAAGTGTTCTTGTGCATTGCGTTTAGCCCAATGTCCTGGCACGGCTAAAAGAGTACAGTGCCTGGCTTCTGCCCTTACACCCATGTCCCACATCCAATCTCTCACATCCACACAGCCCACAGATGGGGATTTATCTCCAGCATGCACAGGGCTGTTATCTGTGCCTACGTTACAACTGACAATGCCAGTAGGACCCCGTGTTACAGACACATCAGCCATATCGCTGTTTTCTCTCATTACTCTCTGTATCTCCCTGAGACAGCAATTTTTCCTCTTGCTTCCTGTCTCCAAGCGTTGTCTCCTAATAGCCCAGTCTCTGCCCTGGGGGCTCTGAAATGTGATAGAAATGATGGGGTATTTATCCTGCCTCCCCACTGAGCTGCACAAACCGTCAGGGCTCTAGCTGACGAGTCCAGATTTAGGACATGGTTGTAAAAAATAATGCAGGAGTCAGGGGCTGAGATTTTCAGGGGGTTGGTAAAGCCCCCCCTGCTAGTGAGGTGGCCAGAGGGGACCGTTGGCATGAAAGCAAATGGTTGTAAATTATCCCGGAGGAGGATACTTACCCTGGAAGAATATATTTCTCTCTGTGAGGGCAGCTTAATCTCTTACTAGTTATTAGTAATATTAATAATTATATAAACTGGATTTCCAGCAGGATCCGAGGCTATGACCACAGAGGACAGGCTGGCTCTGCCACTCAGAAGGGGGTAGTCCTTCCCATGGGGCTGACAAATGGGGGCTGATCAGGCAAGCTGCACAATTTCGGTCACTGTGGTCAGCCACGACCTCCCAGCCTGGGTCGGAGATGGCTCAAAGTTTAGGAGCAGCAGTCACATCGTCCCTGTCTGTCTCCTGCTGACTATCCATGAAAGGCATATCATGAACCCTGAGCAAAATATTCATGTCTCAGGTAACTATGGAGAGCAGAGCGGAAAGGACTGGCATGTCTGCAAGCAGTGCTGGAGTATAAATCCTTACACCGGCGCCCCGTTTCCCTCCACAATCTTAAGGTGCAGCAATTAACAAAGTAATGGAAGGGAATGATGGATTCAGCACTATCTGAAGACAAATCTTTCCAATTTCTCTGCAAGTTCTCCATGCCAGACCTGCTTGAGGTAGAGGGTTATGAATTTATGGCACGTCAGAGCTTCCAGGGTTTGCACAAAGTGCCATGGGCTCCTGTGCCTCAGTGCTCTTCTCCATGCCGAAAACCAGTCACCCCTTGCTGTGGGTCAGAAGGGAATATTCCCAATATAAATGAGTTTATATTATATATAGATGAGTCCCTGAAGGACTCACCAGCAGAAGTCTCTGTCCGAGCAGTTCATCCCACACCTGGCCTTTCTAACATAGCTCTGCACTTTATGGGGAGGGAAGGGTTCAGTCTCTATCCCAGTAAATCTCCCAGTATTACCACAAAAGGAGACAATTACTCACGACAGCACGCAGCATGGGCAACAAATGGGGCCACTGTTCAGTAGTTGCCGTTACTGAAATTTGGTGGGATGAATCCTATGACTAGGGCATTGCTCTAAATGGCTACAGGCTGTTCAGAAGGGACAGGCGAGGAAGGAGGGGCAGAGGCATTGCCCTCTACATCAAGAAATGGATAGACTGTGAAGAGCTGTCTCTGAAGAACAGCCACAAGCAGACTGAAAGCTTATGGGTAATAATGAGAGACCGAGGCAACAAAGGGAACCTTGTGGTTGGTGTCTACTACAGGCCACCCAATCAAGGGGAGCCAACTGACAAAGCCTTCTTACTCCAGCTACAAGTGGCATCTCGTCCTGCTGGGGGTCCTGAACCACCCCGACATCTGCTGGAAAAGTAGCATGGTGAGCTGTAGGCAATCCAGGAGACTCCTGGAATGCACTGAGGATAACTTCATAAGCCAGGTAATAGACAGCCCCACCAGAGGGGATGTGATACTGGACTTGGTGGTCACCAACACAAGTGAGCTAGTCGGTGACATCAAGACTGCAGGCAGCCTGGGCTTCAGTGATGACGCACTGATGGAATCTGCAGTCCTGAGGGATATGGGTCGGGAAAAGAGTAAAGTCAGGACCCTGAATTTTAGGAAAGCAGAATTCTAGCTGTTCGAGGAGTTAGTCAATAGGACCCCCTGGGAAACTGCCCTCAGGGACAAGGGAGCAGAACAGAGCTGGCAGATCTT
>VZSZ01001538.1:0-44758 GCA_013398815.1 Ibidorhyncha struthersii | reverse complement strand
AAGGCACATGGAGGACAGGGAGGTAATTTGAGACAGCCAGCATGGCTTCACCAAGGGCAAGTCCTGCCTGACCAACGTAGTGGTCTTCTGTGATGGAGTGACTGCATCAGTTGACAAGGGAAGAGCGATGGATGTCGTGTATTTGGACTTCTGTAATGCCTTTGACACAGTCCCCCACAACATCCTTCTCCTGAATTGGAGAGATGTGGATTTGATGGGTGGACTGTTCAGTGGATGAGGAATTGGTTGGATGGTCATATCCAGAGGTCAATGACTCAATGTCCAGATGGAAATTAGTGACAAGCGGTGTCCCTCAGGGCTCGGTATTGGGACCAGTGCTGGTCAATATCTTCATCAGTGTCATAAACAGTGGGATCGAGTGCACCCTCAGCAAGTTTGCAGATGACACCAAAGTGAGTGGTGCGGTTGACAGGCCTGAGAGACAGGATGCCATCCAGAGGGACCTGGACAGGCTCGAGAAGTGGGCCCTTGTGAATCTCATGAGGTTCAACAAGGCCAAGTACAGGGTCCTGCACCTGAGTCAGGGCAACCCCTGGTATCAGTACAGGGTGGGGGGTGAAGGGATTAAGAGCAGCCATGCAGAGAAGGGCTTGGGGGTACTGGTGGATTAAAAACTGGACATGAGCCAGCAATGTGTGCTCACAGCCCAGAAAACCAACTGCATCCTGGGCTGCATCAAAAGAAGCGTGACCAGCAGGTTGAGGGAGATTCTTCCCCTCTGCTCCACTCTGACGAAACCCCACCTGGACTACTGCATCCAGCTCAGGAGCCCTCAGCACAGGAAAGACATGGACCTGTTGGAATGAGTCCAGAAGAGGGCCACAAAAATGATCAGAGGGCTGGAGCACCTGTCCTATGAGGCAAGGCTGAAAAAGTTGGGATTCTTTAGCCTAGGGAAGAGAAGGCTCTGGGGAGACGTTATTGCAGCCTTTCAGTACTTAAAGGGGGCTTATAAGAAAGACAGTGATAAACTTTTCGTCAGGGCCTGTTGTGATAGGACAAGGGGTCATAGTTTTACACTAAAAGAAGGTAGATTTAGACTAGATCTAATGAAGACATTTTGTACAATGAGGGTGGTGAAACACTGGAACAGATTGCCCAGAGAGATGCCCCATCCCTTGAAGCATTCAAGGTAAGGTTGAATGGGGCTCTGTGCAACCAAATCTAGTTTAAGATATCCCTGGTCACTGCCAGGGCGTTGGACTAGATGACCTTTAAAGGTCCTTTCCAACCCAAACTATTCCATGATTCTATGATCCTATGACTGCTTCACTGAAGCAGCCTGTCCAGTCTAGGGAGGCCACTAAACTCACCACGCGAAGGTAATGGTCACCTGGTGGGAACGATGCTTGGTTGCTGCCCAGCCATTGTGGATTCTGGTCCATTCTCAGCCCTGATGATTTCTTGCAGTGATTTATTTAAGCCCGTATCAGGGTTGCTGAAGAGCTAGGACTGCAAGCCAAGTCCATCACTCCTGGGCCTGATTTTTTATTGTAGGACAATCCATCCTGCCATTACAGTATCTGTTTATCATGGAACAATGTTGCTTAGAGCGTGTCACCATCTTATTTTTCATTCATGGGTCATCTGGTTTTGTTTGTCGTTCACTAAGAGGAAAGCATGTGTTCAGCCATTTAGGTTAATTAATAGAGGATGTTGCTCTTCGGGGAGTGAGACAGGGAAAACACATACCAGGTTGACAAGTATTGGTCAGACGCGTGTGCAACAACACGTGCTCATAAATTTTACATGCCTGGATCTCTCTGCCTGCAGAGTGGTGTTCTCAACTCTCTCAGGCTTTAGCAGTTTAACCAAGGAAACTAAAGCCTGAGTTTATCTCAGATCCACCACATGAGTCTGTGTGCTGGCAGAAAGTTGATGCTGCAGAGCAGCAGATAACTGCACATGCTCCTGCTCCAACCGGTACCTTTTCCATGTCTGAGCAGCTCTGATACCCTTCCCTCAAAGCTCAAGGGTGAAACTCTTCCCTCTTCCATAGAAACTTACCCCTGCTGCAGAGCTGGGATTTCAACAGCATCATCCATCCGTCAGGGTCAGGGGACTATCTGCTGTCTCCATGCTTCCCCACACACCAGGGGTTGTGGTGCTGTCCTCTGAAATGGCGTCTGATGGACCACAGGGCAATGGCAACGCAAAAAAGAGACACGGATAGGAAAGTCCTCTGCAACCAGGCAGGAAATTACAGCCTTATCTAGAGAAGTTGCAGGGAACCACTTAGCAAATTAACAAAGTGCTGCACTAGCTGTAGGTGGCTTCAAGAAGGCTGCAAAGAGACTGGTCAAGGTTTTATCTGTGGGTTTGATGATCAGACAGCTTGTAATATGGTCAGATTCAGGCCACCTATGCAGTACAAATAGCAACTAAAGACAAGCTATTGATTAGGGTGGTTCAAGCCTTCAGTGCACCTACTTTGAAACCACTGATAAGTGGCTTCACCTTGTTACACAAAATCATAGTGTAACTGAGGCTGGAAGGTACCTCTGAGGTCTCCAGTCCAAGCCCTGCTCAAAGCAGAGCCAACTTCCAAGTTAGATCAGGTTGCCCAGGGTTAGCGTTTTGAGCATGAAGATGGTGATTGCACCTTGCTGTGCTCCTGTTCCTGTGTTTAGTCACCCTCATGGTGCTTTTTTCTTTCCTTATATACTGTTGGATTTCTTTTTCCTGCAACTTGCACCTTGTTCCTTTGCTGTGCTTCTCTAGGCAGTCTGTCTCTCAGTCTCTCTGTCTTTTCTGTCGTTCTCCCCACCGCCAAAATAGTAAAAGGCTTTACAAGATCCCTTTAAAATTTATTTGTATACGGCCAGTTCTAGACATCTCTTAACTATCACTGTTATCCTAAGACCATCTTCAATCTGGAGATCTGAAAATAAGGAAGTGGTGCATTGTCCATGTAGGAATGACCGGGGAAAAAGCAGAGCTTAGCTGGCTCCTGGTAAGTAGCACAGAAGAGCGGCCAGTTTGTCCTGAGGAGCTCTCCATCTGTAGAACCTTTGAGGGGGTTGTTTTTTTCTATAGCAACCATCTTGCAACTGGTTTTATTTAAATTCATTTTATGTATTGAGGCACGTTTCTCTGCTCTGTCACCTTCAGGCTATGAGGTTTATTTGGGATCCTGGAAGTCTGGGAAGCCAGAGCATGCTGGGTGGGAATGAGTAGCCTGTGCTCTGCCTGGACCACTCCATACCCTTCTCCCTTCAGCCTAAGGATGCATGAGATGAGTTATGTACACCAGGCATTAGCGTAGCCTTGACACCATGTTGGGGCATGCAAATTGTCCACATGTCCTTCAGCTCCTCGATGGACCCGTATTTCCCTCATACTTCTGCCTGCCCCTGACCCAAACCACTCCAAGCAAATTCTTCTCTACCATCTCCTTGGTGGAGACATGTAGACATTCACTTCAAAGGGACACATGCCTGTGTGCTCTGATCTGTGGAAAGAGCTATTGTTTCAGCTACCTGGTTTTGTGAAGGAGCTTAATAAGTGCTAACAACCACCTTCAAAGCAGGGCAGTGATTAGGCACAGAAGTCTCCATGCAGGCTGTGGTTAGAGAGGAATCTGCATCTGTGCAGGCTTCATGCTGGCTCTCTGTGCTCTTCATATTGCCTGCCTGTGACGGTGAGTCTAGTCCAACACCAAGTCTCCTCCTGCCCCATCCCAAATGTGTCTTTGGGCTTTTTAATATAAAAAAATAAATAATGGTGAGTTTTCAGAATTTGTTCCACACACAACTGCTTGAGTTGGAAGGAGAAATGTGACTTTCATAAGACCATTTTTCCGCTGGCCTCTGGGAGACGGAGCTCATGAAATCATAAAAGCATAGCACAGTTTGGGTTTGAAGGGACCTTCAAAGATCCCTGCCATGGGCAGGGACACCTTCCACTAGACCAGGATCCTCAAAGCCCCATCCAACCTGGCCTTGAACACTTCCAGGGATGGGGCATCCACAACTTCCCTGGGCAGCCTGTTCCCGCGTCTCACAACCCTCATAGTGAAAAATTTCACAGTAAATCTTTTATTTATTTAATATAATTAAAATTCATTTGCATAGTAAATCCTCTCTTTGCAAGGCCATTCTGACTCCTACAAGCACTGCCAGAAGCTTGGAGACCCACTTTCCTTTTGCTGGCATCTATGTGCTGCAGCTGATCACCTTAATGATTTTTGGAGCTGCACCCAGCAGAAATGCAGTGTGCCTGTGCAGCAGTGGCCTCAACTGGGAGATTTATTCGAGGATCCTCTGAGAGCCTTTAATTGGGACCTCTTCTGGCACACAAGCAGCCTGGTCTGGTGGCATGTCTGGGGAGGACCCACATCACAAGGAGTCCAGCAGGATTTCTGTCTAGTTTGCTGAATCACTTGACAGAATTACATTGCAAAGAACATTGCCAGGTGATGCCAACTGTGCTTTGAGGCTCTTGGTCTCCACAAGCAATAAAAAAGCTTGCAACAAGAACTCGGCTGGCAAGGATGTTAGCAAAGGGAGAGAGCTTGCTTCCCCCTCGCAGCATTGTTGCTGCAGTGCTGCTAGCAGAAAGGCCCTTGTGTGCTTCAGCAATCAGATGTGACTTGAAGACACAGAAGAAGGAGATCTGCTGGGAAAGAAGAAGCTATTTTCGTTTGGAGGTCACAAAAAAAGCATTTGTGACTGCAGCCGCCTTACAAACAGAGGCCCCTTATTGTTTGCAGAGACACCCTTGGCAACCTTTCTTAGCAGCCTGGATATGAACCAAGAAGGGCTTTGTGAAGCCTTATAAAAGGGCATTATGAGCGGGGGGCCCCATGGGCGGGCGGGATGTGCTGGGGCGGTCCTCCCTAGAGGGAGCTGCGGAAAGCAGGAATCTCCAGGAGATGTTTTATACTGGAGCTGGCCTGGACCCAGGTTCCCATGTCCTGGGGATGGGACCATAGCTCCCACCTCCCTGCTCAGAACATCCTCCCTGTCAATGGAGAAGCTGAGCAATCAGTGTGTGTGGTCTGACTTGAACACCTTCAACTGAAACCCACCATAGTATAACTGGCTGAAATAGGGGTGAAGGAGTTTGGGTCCTGGGCTGCTCTGCTGCAGAACATCTTAAGCAGTGCTGGTCAGATGTCCCAGACCAAGAAAATCCTGCTTTCCTGTGAAAATGGTAGAAGATCACCTGGTGAAATCCAGTCCTTGTAGCTTAATGGGATATTGGTGATTGTACCCCAACTCCAAATCAGGTCCTTGGGCTCTGGAAAGGATTTTCCTTATCTTTGGTCACTTGACAGCATGAGTAAGGTCTAATAGCCAGGAAGTACCACTCTCTGGGTGGAGGCATGAGTGTCTTATAGATGACAAAATAAAGATGGCTTCATCTCAGACTTATACACATGATCTCCTACTGGGGCGGGGGGGGGAGGTTCTCCCACTGTTGGCTGTCTGGCTGGAGGACCAGCTGCCTTGAGATTCTGACACAGGGCAGCTGTGTACCCAGCCATGGCAAGAGGCATCTACAGGTTTCTTCAGGAAGAATGGTCTAAAAGTCAGGACTGTTTTTCTGTCTTTTTATCTTGAGGTGTCTTGTTGAGCCAGGAGGCAATGACGTAGAAGCTCCCAAGTCCTGCCCATGTGCTTGTCACACCAGAAGGACACATCACCTTGTCAGTGGTGGAAGCAAACAAGCCTTTCAGGAGGAGGAGGTCGGTTTATGTGGCAGCCACAGCCAGGACTGCTCCTTCTGCAGGCAGACTTGGAGCAGAGGCAGAGACTTCTACTTAGCTGCCCAGAAGAAAAATAAGGCCAATGCCAACACTGGGTATATTTTATGGAGATGACAGCAGCAGGGAACCTTCCAGCAGTGCTAGACCACAAACCCTGCAGGGTGAGGCCACAAACCCCAGAGTCAGGGCTCTGGGGAATGGTGCTCTTCCTCCTTCCCTTGGTTTTGTGACAAGGTCTACCCCAGTGCCAGCCCTCTTGTCACAAGATGAGTAGGATGTGGCCACACAACAGGGGACCCTCTGTTTTGACACGAGAGTTGCACATCTGTCATTTTACTCAGACATGCAGGCTGAGCCCATCCATGACCTGGAGTGTGGGTCATTTGATGCATGTGACAGTCAGGGGTGTTGGAACCATCAACAAGAAGAGGCCGCTGATGGCTCTTTGCCAGTACCTGGGGGACCATTGAGGAGAAGGGGAGGTGACATGAGCCCTTCTGCAAGCACCCTTCTGTGAGGACTCCCAGAGCTGCCTCTCACCAGAGCACCCCCCCACCAGGCTGCTGGTCTCCATTCACCATGGTCTGGCAGGGGTGAGATGAGGGTCCATCCCTGGTTCCTTGTATGTGGGCTCCATCTCCTGGCTGCTCTGCAGACCCCACTGCTCCAAGCCCTGCTGCTGCGCACAGTGCAGCTTCCAGCAAGGACAGCACCAGCCCGGCAGGCACTGCCACCACCACAACCTTCTCTGCTCCCTCCCGGACATTTCTACATGCAGCCGTGCTTTGCAGCCTGTCCTTTTCCTAAAGATCTGTCGAATCACATCCCCATTGCCAGGGGTTTCCCCGGGTTGTGCTCCTGTTCCAAACTGAGTGGCTTCATCTCATCCCATTCTAACCTTCCTTTTGGAGCTGGATATAATCACCCCATAATTCACCCATCAGGCTGGATCTGTAGCATCTTGCAGCTTCAGCTCTCCAGGGGGTTTGGCTCCAACCTCTCTGTGGTGGGAAGCCCTGCCCAAGCTGCAGGCTCTCCTCCCGTGCTGCTGGGAGGAGGCTTCGCAACCCACTGTGACAGTGTTTGGAGAAGCCCAGTGTCCACAAGCTGTGCTGTAGCCAGGAGAGCTTTCTCAGCAAGGATAAATTTGCCAAAATTAGGATATCAGACTATTTACAAATTCAAGCCAAATTATTTTTGGCAGGTGAAACCTCTGGGTAATCTGGGCAGAGAGGTTGCTGGAGCAACTGGTGAAGCCCTGTTTTACTAGTAAAGTCAGTGGTGGCTGCACCAACCTGTCCCTGGCACTGACCCTGTGGGTCTATGCGATGCGTCCAACCCCGCACTACAGTCTGAAGGGGCAGTCTTAGGGTCCCTACAATCCATGCAGCAGCACTTAAATTTAAACCATTTCTCCCTTGCCATAGCAACAAGGCTGACTGGTATCTTGACATGGATCAGGGCTCTCTCATTGTCTGTCCTGATCGAGCTGTTCAACGGAGTGTGAAGCACTTAAGCGTTTGCCAAGGCACTGCTATCTGATTGTGCGGGACATTCACCCAGAAAAGAGAAATTTGGAGCAGCCTTCTCTTTTCTCTTTCATTACTCACACAAAATTGCCCAATGTCAGCAGAGAGGTGAAGAGCATCCCTCAACTCTGATCTCTGTCTGGGAGCCAGGGACATCCCTGGACAGGGCTCTAAAGCAGCACCCTGGTCCGTGCCTCCCAGTGGGAGATACTGCATAAGCATGGACATCGTGAAGAACTGAGCTCTTTGCCTGCTGCGTAGGGGCCCACCTGGGTTTGCATCAAGCGAAGCGTTCCTGACAAGCATAAAAATAAATGAAGATTTTGAATTTTGGGGTTATGATAAGAAATAACAAACCAGTGCAATTTTCTATTTGGCACCTGGGAAGTAGACAGGGACTGCCAACAAGAAATAAGTGATTCAGGGGTCACACAGATGAGAGAGCTGGGAGTAATGTGATTAATATAAGAAGGAGGAACAGGCTGGTGAGAAAGATGCATTTTCTAACAGCCGGGAGCAGCTCTCCAAGAAAGGGATGAGAGTCCCAGCATGGGGAACTTGCAATTTTAGATAGGCACAATCTCTGAAAACATCCCACTGAGGATGGTCCCATCCTGCAAACCCACACTGGTGGTCAGAGCGGCCGCCTCAGCTCATCTGCCGCTTGTTGTCTGCAATTTCTCAGATTTTCACACATTCTCCAGACTTCTAAGACTGGCTCTGAAAGTGATGAGCAGTTGCAAGATTAATTGCTTTGAAAGCACAAAAGGAACAGAAAATGCCTGAGGGCACTGGGACAGATAATATGTTGTATTCATAAAGGTTTTAATAATTTATTACCAGCAGCTGTATGAAGTTATTCTGTTCCTTTCCACTACTTCTCTTCAAGGACGACTCAAGGCAGCTTGATTCCTGCTCAAGGAGCTCAAATCAAAGGATGCCTTGAATCCTTCTAGGTGGAGTAATAATTTTTTAACCAAAGAAACTTGTTCGCTGGTAAGAAATCAAAAGCACTTTTACTGAGTTCAGGGCTCATGAAAAATTGCAGGTGGATACCCTGGAAGTCGAAGATGGTATTTTCCTTGGCTCTCGCTGGGGAAAGAAAACTTGCTTAGGGCAAGGAGTGAAGCACATCTTTAAAATTAAGCATGTACCTAAGTGATTTCCTGAAATAGAGCCCGAAGTGCTGCACGGTGCAGCGCTGCAGGACTCTCCTTTGCTACAGAGTCCCATGTCCTTCGGCACTGAGAAGGATGGACATGTGTCTGGGGTTACCCCTTTGGATGCCAGTGCCTTACAGGCAATTCCTGCAACAGGACATTTGGTTTCTTCAGTACGATCCCATTTACTTACAGTCATAAACCTGGTGATAAAAGATACAAAGACAAGAAAGATTTCCAAGAAGGATGGAGGAGTGGAAGGGGAAGATACTGGGTTGAAAAAGTGGGGAGAAAAACACAAGTGTCCTACAAGCAAGGCTGGAGCACATTCCAGTTGCATTTTGTGTTTTATTATGTTAGGAGGCATTTCCTTTGAAAATATTATCCTGGTTGTAAAGTGGAGAGCAGGACTTTGCTGTGAAGAGATGAACTCGGCCCGAATGCACATGGGGTAAGCAGTTATCCAGACTTAGCTGGCAATGCTGCAACAGTGCTCATCGTACAGGGGATCCGCAGATGGGGTTTTTCTGGGGCACCAGTGGTTTAGTGAAGTCCTGTTTGACATCTGTGATTGCCCTCAGGAGCAGCAGGCACAGAGAGGGGCTGGCTAGGGAAAAGGGATCTGTTGTCCTCCTCTTTTTAGAAGAAAATAAATGAAATTCAAATTAATGAGAAGGAGGAAGGGGCGTGAGGACCGAAGGCTTGCCCAGGGGTGGTGAATGCACTGGGGGAAGACCAAGCTAAGCACCACTCCTGGAGATGGGAGCGGTTTTCCTGCTGACCCTCAGGTCCCACCACCACATTTTGTCCAGTTTGATCAAAGTTTACGGATAAGGAGGGACCTGAAGGGACATCCTGCAGAGGGGGATGGCAGCTGGCGCACACAAGATGCATCAGGGACCCCTGTCGCCACCGACAGGTTAGAAGTTAGGGAGCCCGTGGACATGCTGGTGACTACTCAGGAAGACAGAAGAGCAGGACCGGCCACAGGGTGAGGAGACCACATCAGGTCGTGGGCAGGATGGACCCCTCTGCTCCAGGGATCAGGCTGTGGATGCATTCATGAATAGGTCCAGGTTTGCAGTTGAGAGGAACCTGTCTCCTCTGACCACCAGCTATATCTTAATATAGGTGTGATGACTTCTCCACGATTAAAGTCAAGACCAGCATTTTTTCCCTAAAGGTTGTGCTCCTGAGAAGAGGCACATGGAGAAGGTGGAAGACCGTCCACACTGTTGTGGTTTGTAGGCATCAAGTGAGATTATAAGTTGGCTGGTTCAAAACCAGCACAGAGGAGGGTTAAACGGTGCAATTGGTTTCTGTAGGTTGATGCAGAAGCCAGTACTTTCCATGGGTTCAGAAAGCAATCGGCCAACTCTGTTAAACACAGGGCTGTCCAGTTTGTCCCTGGCATCTGCTGAGCCATGGAGAGCTGTGGGAAGGACCACTCTGTGCTTCCTGTAATACTCTGCTATTAGCCAGGGGCAGCCAGGATCTGGGGCTAAGGGAAGCTTTAGGTTGATCCACTATGGCCATTTGTAGGATCTTCCGTTCTGAAACCTCCACTTTTGAAATGCAAATTAATTCAGCCAAATCCCATGGCTTGAATTATTCTGGGGGTCCAATTACACAAACACAATGATCCCTTTCAGCCTCAAAATCTGTGAATAAAGCCAACAAGAACCATTCTTTTATCTGTCGAAGATCTGGCCCACAGAGAATAATAACTGCTTTAAATTGAGCCTCCTTCAGCTCAGAGAAGCCAGAAATTATATGAATAATTTATGAAACTAGGCAGGACGCAGAGGGAAAAAAAAAGATGATTTTTTTTTCCCCAATCCCACTTGACAGTGGAAGAGGCAAAGAGCAAGGCTTCTCTTAATGAAGGGAGCTTGAAGTCTCTGGGAGGCAGGTCAGGTAGGGTTCGTTTTGAAGCTGGGCTTGGGTTGGTGTGACTTGCCGTGACTGCCTTTGCTGAGTTACAAGTGACTCAGAAACTCAGCTGACTGAGGGAAAAACCAGACAGATTAGATCAATGGAAAAAAATTTAACAGCATTCCTTTCATGGGCAGAAACCTATAGGAAAAGCAGTCCCTAGACTTTGCACCTCCCATATCAACCCGTTTAAGCGTAGCCTCATCCAAGCCGGTGCTTTTAGTGCTGGGGGGCAGAGCAAGACTGAGAGGTCATCCCTTCCTTGGCTGGTCTGCCTTCAGAGCTGAGAAAAACTGCCTTTCTTGGGGCCTTGCGTTGCCATGTAGAGGGGTTTTAGGGAAAAATGTGGCCAAATTGCCATCGAGCATCAACTGGTCCCATTGAGCTGATTGTGGAAGTGTGTCCCCCACGTCCCCCAGGAATGGACAGACTCCCCAGGTCTCAGTGCATCCTCAGTCCCGGGCAAGGCAAGTCCTTGCCAGTAAAGCCGGGCTATGAAGGTGCTCATTATTCTAGTGGGCTGCCTCATTTCCATGGAAATAATGTGCTCATCACAAATGTTTTGCTATTGGTGCTCCTGGGCTCCTCCTGTGACGCTTCCCTGACCTCTCCAGGCATTTTTTTTTTCTTTTGCTGCAGTTAATATCCCCATTCACATCCTCATGGTCTTGGCAAGTTGAAGGGTGGCATAAAAACCTTTACATTAAATATTTCATTACCAGGCAGTGCAAGATATTAACAGGGGCAGTTAATAGTAAATGTCCTCTTTGTGAAGGAAAATGAACTTACTTATGACACACTGCCTTCCTTGTTTCCAGAAGGGAAGGGAAAAATCAGGGTGATATCTCTTCAGCCTGCATTCAATCTCCCATGAAAAATAAAGTTTAAATCCTAGAGAAGGGTTTGCCCAAAGAGTTTGTGTATTATAGATATTTCTGGGTAAATAAAGATAGGCTGTACGACAACAAGGATTTCTGGTCGGGTCTGAGCAGGTCACATTTAAAACCTGGCTGGCTGAACCAAGGCGTGGGTAACTAAATTCATCATTTTTCTAGAAAAAGGGCACACAATTTCCAGTCTCTCTCCTCTTCCTCTTCCCTTAACTGAGCCACGCTACTAGGCTATCTTGCAGTCATTTAATTGATGTGATTAATTAGCCCAATTCTGCAACATCTCTGAAGCTTTTTCATTAAAACAGAGGTGATTCCTGCTCAGTCTTTCTTTAAACCTCCCTCTTTTTGCCCAGATCTGCAAACTGCCTTAGCATTAACTGTGCTGGCATTGGAAGGGTAAAAATACCATTGCTTGCTTATTTTCATGTTTTTCCTGACTTTCCTGTCTTGAAAACCCCTGATGTGGGCTGCAGGCTCAATCCCCCATCCAGCAAGGATATGAGGAAGTTGCTGGAGCACCTCAGGGCCACTGGCCATGGAGGAAGCCGTCCTGGCTCAAAAAGGGAAGGGATGGAGCAGGGACAGGGGGACAGGACAAGGTTCCCATGGCTTCCCTGCTCCTCTGGCTCTGATGCCGGCAGCAGGGATGCACTGTTGGCTGTGGCTCTGGATGCAGCTGAGGAGCTGCGTGGCACCGACAGTGCGTGGGGTGGCTTTCCCTCCGCATAGCAGCTTTATTGGCTTTTAAGCAATATAAACAATGAGTCAGTGACAGATACTGCCGTTAGCATCCCACCCGGGCTGCCAAATTCCCCCAAAAGAGGGGAAAGGAGGGAGCTTCGTCTGCACTGCCTTTATACAGCCAGGCTGGTGTCTGCATTAGCGATGACTGTCTTGGATGGACCAGAGGCGTTGGGGTAAGCCTTGCCCCCATGCTAAATCAACCACACAGCCTGCAGACATCAAGGGCTGCAAGAAGGCAGCTGTTTTTTCTCACCTGGTACAACTCCCTGCACTCATTCCAGGGGAAAAAAAAAAAAAAGGAAGCAGAAAATGCACAGGGATCTTGCAAAAAGAGCTATTCCACCTGGTAATGTCCTCGTTTAATGTCCAGGCAGGATGCATAAGGGGATGATGCCAAAGATGTTTTTGTTCCTGTCCGCTTGACTTCGCAGCCCAAGTCTGTTCCCTTGCGCGTGAGATCATTAGATCTTCATTAAATGTGCTGTATGGGCTACTGGCTCCAACCTTGGGCCCAGCTGCTGGAGCAGTGCCCAAACAGTCATAGCATCGATACCGCTTAGTGTAGCATCTGTGATGATACTGATTTAACCATGGTCCTACATGACAGTCCAGTGGGGAAAAGAGCAAGCTACCATGGATATGAGACATCTTTGGATAAAATGCAACTATGGGAAAATAACAGAAGATCGGCGAGGAGGATTGTAAACGTGCTCAAGCCACTCGCACGTGGGGAGCGGGACAACACATATATCACACTAATTGTTGTTCAGCCTTGTGTGCTCGCAAGTAGAACATCCACACTTAGATAACGTAGGCCTCAGATGGACTCAGGGACACCTTATCTTGCATACATGAGGTCACTGCCTTGTTGTTGAAGAAGATCAAAGCACAGTGGAAAACTATGCCTGCTTGGACCCTTGAAAAGCAGGTGAGAACAGCAAGTTGGAGCTCAAACTCTCCTGCTAACAAGGACTTTCTCCTGCTCTGCAGTGCCTGCATGCCCTGCTCATGTCCATCTGCCTGTGTTGCTTCAGAGATTCCCCAATTTGCGAGGTATTGAGATTAAATTTGCTTTGTCTTTCATCCGTGGTTTTGTGGTTGTTCCTGTGTCCTGCCTGAGTCGGCTCACAGCAACCAAACCTGAGAGGTTCTCATTTAACCAACTGGGTAAAAAAAATACCCCAGTCCCAAGCATCAAAGAGGAGCAAAAACCAGCTGAGCAACAAGAAGTGTGTCTCTTGAATTTCTCTCTTCTGATCTGCTCACTCTCTGCATTGGAGAGGTGTGGAGGATAAAGCTGAAATTGCAAGAAACCTTTATGCTGTGTTAATTGAGAGCATCACCTAGTTAAATTGAAGACACAAATCTCTATTTTTTCTTCTCATTTTTTTCTGTCCCAGACCAATTTTACTGTCTCCAAGATCGGTGAAGTGATAATTGCTCCAGCTGCACCATGAAGTCTACTCCGGAGAAAGCTCTTTGTCTTTAACTCGGGCAGTGATCAGGTGCATCTATATGTTAATATATTCACAGCCCTTTCTTGCACGGGAGACAAAATAGCTGTAGAGGACTGAAGGAGAAAGAGGAATTTCATTTTCATTGATTTGGGAAGGCAAAATATTTAGCACAGTAAGACAAAGGAGGTTGTTGTTGCTTTTTGGTGTGTTTTTCTTTTTGAACTAACAAGATTGAAAACAGGAGATAAAATATGCAATTAGTTGGTTCAAATTCTATTTCAATCCCCTTTTTCTCACCTAGAGAGTGTCTGATGCCTGACATACAGACAGGGATGGTTGCTGTGGTTTTCACCCAAATATGTCACCTAGTTCGTCAGCTTTTTGCTTCTTTGTTTATCGCTTTTGATATTTCTTCCTCATCTTTTCAGGACTCCGTCTTTGCTGCCTGTTACTCTTCAGATCATTCTTCCTCCAGTCTTGTTGGATGTGAATATTATTTATGATGTCCAAGGGCTCTCCTCCATGTTAAACCTAATCCAAACAGAGTCATGTCCGTGGCTGAGAGCCTCCTGGTAGCAGTGATGAAGAGGCAATGAGGCTCAAAAACTCTTGTGTCTTTTTGCTGTCCCGGCTGAACAATGTGGAAAGCAGCAGATGAGAAGCATCAACAATGGAAAGTAATTGAATTTTAATTTGTATTGGCTGTAATCATATCCGTAGGCAGGGTAAATTCGACAGGCAGATTTCAACCCAGCCGTTCTCTCTTGGGTAATCAAGATGAGGAGGTTGTAAAAATGCTCGCTTACTCTCCTTTAGCCTAGAAAACAGACCTCTTTGTCCTTTCCTGCCCCCCTTGCAGTTTGCAGCCTGCAGGTTTGTGACCCCTTTGTGACCCCCCACATTTTGGAAAGATCTTGTACCTTGGGGAACAGGACACACAAAGCTGAAGCACAAGTGATGAGCATGCCTGCTCACGTCCATAGGAGTAGGTCCCTGAAAGTCTGAACTGTAATCCTTCGTTGTCAAGGGTGGCGACGAGGTTCTTTTTTATCCGAAGGCCCTTTGACATTCCTGTTTTCTTCCCCCATTGCTGCTTTCTATGCTTCTCATTTTTCCTGTTAACAATCGCACAGAGAAGCCAAACACATTTAAAGCTGCTTTTCTTCCCGTGATCTTTGTGTACTTTTATATTCACTGATCAAATGTTTGAGGAGGGAGGGAGAGAGGTGAAGGTGTTTTGTGGGTTGATTTATATCTCATTGATGGGATTCTCTGCAGTGCTTTTGATACACCGACTCAAACATATCGATCTCTCTGGCTGTATTTTTACCCCCCTCCCTGAGCTTCCCTTCCTACCAGCAGTGACTCAGGCCGTCCGCATGGCGGGTTTGTTCTCATGTGCATGGTACTGACTCTGCATGTGTGTGAGCATCCACAAGATTAATTTGCAGAACTGCAATGCAGGTAGCATTGAGATTGTTCAAAAAAACCCGCCAAACATGTCGGGGCTGTAGAATTGCTTTTCTTTCCAGCTCACTCTTACAGGAAGAAAATACATAGGGACAATCTCATGGCTGCCAACAGCTCTTGGAGCATGTCTATGGAGAGAAGAGGGGAGGAAACTGGTTGCTCCAGGTGTGTCCCTGTTAACCCAGTCTGGGATATCAGATTTTTTTGCACTGTGTCCCCTGAGCTTGTACAGGTCCACCGCTTCGGTGTTGTGTTAGGGTACATTGTGGGGTGCATTGCTTCTGGATGAAGCTGAGGACTCGATGGCTTGACAGCACTGACGGATCTCTGCATTGTTTCCAGAAGCTGGAGATGAGAAGCCCAATTTTCCAGTCCACTTCCCAGCCCATCGTTGTCTTGATTAGATAAAATATTCTTTGTTTCCCGCCCTAAATGACTGGGTGGTGTTCCTCCACCGTGTTTCGTGTTTCGCGCAAGCCCATTATGTAAATCATCTCTAATCACCAGTGGGTAACAGGGAGGGCGCAATTTCAGCATGAAAAAATGCCACACTTCCAAATCAGGTTGCTCTGAGTCAGAGAAAATATTGCAACCTCTCCTGGAGAGTACCACTGAAAATCCCCCAAACCTTCTGGTCAATCAAAATGTTCTGTTTCTATTTTGACTGTTTTCTTTTTCAATACATAAGACACTGAAATAAAAAGCCCTTCTGAAATGAAAAATGAAAAAGCTTCACTCTTGAATGTTAAAATGTTCTGGTTTGATACCTTTAAAATACTTTTTCAAGCTATGGTTTAATTAAATCTTTAGTCTCAGGGAAACTTACGTCTTTGATTTGCCTTGGCAAATATTTCAACCTCGTCCACTAAGAACTACTAGCTGTAGAAAATATGGATCTGAAGGATTTGCTTTGCATCCTGCAGATATGGGCTGCTTCTTTATTCTTCCAAATTGAGGGGAAGGCCACTGTGGTCAGAGTTTCTCCGCACAGACCTGTCCTTCCTCCAAAGCCAACAGGACCAAAGCAAGCTCTGCTCCAGTGATGCTCTAACCTTGCTGGAGCTTGCAAGTCCCGGTGCCTCCAGACCAGAGCTTCCTGCTTTCAAATATAAGGGGACAAGCAGAGCTGTATGTGAACAGTGATGGAGGAAGAGCAGCTCTCAGTGTTAGCCGACTGGGACCTGAAGCGTGTGGTCCACCGGACTATCTGACAAGTCTGCTTGTGGGAGATGCTGGAGTGGTGAAATCTGGGTTGCAGCCTTTTTTTTGGGTTCATCCTTTCTTGATGCAAACCCATCAGGGAGAAGAAGCACGGCCGGCTCTCTAGCTAAATTGCATGTTTGCTTGCGAGTTATTTCAAACTGCCCAGTTCACCCTTTCAGAGTGAAATATATCCTGGGTGATTTGAATATAAGGTAAATGGCTCAGAGGCTCTGTGAAACAGTTTTTTTGGGCAGGGAAGGATTTCATACCATGCTGGTAAATGCTAAAGGTCACTTTCTGATAATATTTACACAGAATAAATGAAGCAATTAAAATAACCAACCTGCTGCTGCTGTCTCTCACAGGAGACTATCCCAGCAGCGGAAATAACTTATTCAGTGGGAAAAACTCCTTGGAAGTGTCTGTTTAATTGGCCAGCTGTGGCTCTGCCTAATTGAAGCCTCTATTTGCCCTGACATTTCTGATGCAATGGGAGCAAAATGCTCTTTTGAACCCTGGCTCTCCAGGGTTGCTCTGTTGCCTGTGCAAGCTCAGAGGGTTTGGGCATTCCCATAAAATGCTAGAGGCAAGAAGCTGCCTACAGCCTTCGTTTCATAGTAGGTTGGGGAGAAATGGAAAAACTCTCCCTGTCTTAAGCTGTTTCTAACCCTCATTCCCATCACTGACACATCCTCATGGCTGCGGCGTGGTGGTCTGTGAGCCAGGTAGGTTGACCATCAGTCGATGCTACGATCATAGACATCAGTACTCAGGCTGGATGGTTGAAGAGGGGAAAACAAGATTGCAAAGGTGCTCCCAGCCCATTTGCATGGCAGATGAGACACAAGGGGTGAATCTCAGATGGGCTGGAAATCAACGGTGAGACCCCACTGACTGGAAGGGGGTTAAATTGCACTTCTCAGAGGAGCTGAGCAATTGCACAGAGAGCACTCCATTTAGCTGGATCAGAAATCTGCAGGAAGAAAACAGATTGGAAGTTGGCTGCCACAGTGAATTTGCCTTATGTTGCACTTATCACACTGTTGACACTATATAAATAATAACATTTTATGATTTATTTATGAACAAGCCTGGAGGTGACCTCCAGCTGTAGACTCATGAAGCTGCCATAATCACACAGACATTTGGATATTGATCTCTTGGAGAAAATGAAATCTGTGGAGCTGGCACCAGAGGAAATTAAAAAAACAGGTTGATTTTTTTGGAGGCATGATTGCATGGGGAAAAAGGGCAGGTATCTTTTGTCATGATGGTCATGGGAAAATCAGTTGTGGGGAGGCACCTCCGAAACAGGGCTGGGGAGGTGGTCAGGGATCTCTGGTACGTGAAGGTCAAAGAAAGGAATTGATGAAGATGTTGCTCCATGGAGACCAAAAAACCTCATGCGGTAAGGAATAAATACATTACAGACAATGCAATAAAGACTGGAATTTTTCAGCTAATTGGTGCCTACAGGCCAATATCTACAGGCATTGGAGCAGAACAAATGCTCACGTCTTGTGTGTGCCTTTCTGCCTGCCCCTGGAGCTCCTTGGAGGGACCAGCTAAAGGTTCACCACTAAGCTCTGCTGGGACCAGTCCTCACACCCCTGTACTCCAGCACTCTCAGGGAAGCAAAAGGCAAATGTGGTAGAGCTTCACCATACAAAGAAATCAGAGACTCAGCCAAAACCTAGACACCTGAAGAAAAACCCACCCTATTTCTCTTGAGTTAACTGAAGATCCCAGACACCAACTTGGAAGCCCGGAGACTCCTGATTTGTTTCATTTTTTCCTGTGGTTCCCCATCAATGTGGTTGCAAGTCACACTACGTTGGGAAGTTGTCAACACTCGTTTTCCATAAAAGCCACCAGACTGTCCACATGGAGCACCCTGTGATTTGCTCAGGATGGGAAAGAGGAGCCATGGGAGTTGCAGACCTCCCCCTCTACCTCCTCTCCATGCCCTACTTGACCAAATCCACCTTGCATCCAAATCTGCCCTGGATGATGGTCAGGGATGGCATGGGCTGGACCACAAGCCAGTGTCTCCACCAGCCAGACTGGTCCCCCTGGTTCTTTAGTTAGATTAATGCTGACAGCACAGATCTCCTCTCTGCAGCTCCCGCGGAGGTGGGGAAGCAGGGTTTCCTGCAGATTATTTATAGGGTACGTCATTATTTATGTTCCACTTATCTTGCTACTGTCATCATCCAAACTGCATTTCAACATCACAAGTTAATGACAGTGGCTCTGTGATGGATCTTCGTTTACACGTTCTTAACCAGGCACGATTTTTTTTGGCCTGTGCAAATGTAAATAAAAAAAATAAAACTGACTTTCATTTCACAGTTCCTTCACCGGTTTCCTGTGCTCTTTTCTTTTTATAATTGCAACCAGCATTTATTCTTTGCCATTTGGAAGGGGGCTAGCTGTTGAAGGCACCAGAACTCCTGGATCTAACTGACTTGGGGAGAAACTGGGCAGTGTGGGCTCAGAAGGTGGGTGATATGAAACCCCCCTCATTTCTCCAAAGCTGGTGGGACAGCCCCAGAAAACATCCAAGCAAAGTGAGCGAATAGCCCTTGGCTCTCATGTGTAGAGGGAGGGGTATGGGGACTGTGACATCTTCAGCTCTCCATGCTTTCAGTGAATTATTAACAAGCCAATTAATCTGTCACTTGAAAATCTCAGTATATGTAAATCGACCCAGATTCCACACTGGCATCAGTCCCTTTCTACCCAGCTGGTACTGGAGTTATTTTTCCTTTATGTTTTATGGTCTGTTATTAATGGGAGAATAAAAAAAAAGCTCTTTTGCTTTTGCAGATGCCAGCTAGTAAAGAGGCATAAAAAATAGAAGATGAAAGAGTAAGTATGTTTATTTATGTAACATTATTTTGTGTCTGTGGGTTATTTACCAAAACAGTAACTCTCTAAAACTATCACCCTAAAAGATACACAGCAGTTTATTTAATCACTAACTTAAACTTCCAGATGTTTTGCTGATGTGTACTTAAAATATCCACAAGTAAACGATGTATTATTGTACTTGTAACCAAAGACGACAGGATTTCTAGTCATTAGTAGTATCAGCAGGGCTATTATTTAGGGCAATTAATTATTTAATGCTTCTTTAAGATTGCTCTTGTTCCTGCAAAAAAGTACACAGAATGACATGCTCCAAGATGCAACATAAAAGGCCACAAATAAACCTGACTGGAGGGTGGATTTGTCTGTGTTTCCTAAGAGCCAGGAGAATGATAAATAGCTGGTCCTTACTAAATCTGCCCGGGAACTGCACACTCACTCAAACCTCCTTGGACCACAGTGAACAAGATCCTGCAAATCCAGCAAAATTGCACAGGGGCTTTGAGGGATGGGAAGGAGCAAAGGGGGAAAAAAGGTGTTGAGGAGGAGTTCTTATTTTAAATTGAGTAGAAGTAACCCTGCAGGAGACTAGGTGTCGTATGCAAGACCATTGCAAGCATTCTTTGGGAAAGCAGTGTGCTGCCCACCTCCATTTGCTCGTTGTGCCTGGAAAAGCCATTTTTCCTTTTCATTTCCCTCTCTCATTCCCTGTCAGGACTGTGCTTGTTTTGAATTATTTTTTTCTCTGAAGCATAGGTGCTGGCTGCTCAGCTACTGTCCCAGTTTACCAGTGCTTTAGCCTCATGGGAACAACCTGTCTCCAAAGTTACTAGAGCATCTCGCAAAGCCGTAGGCACTGGCAATGCGAAGTGCGTGGTGGTTCAGAGCGGTGTGCTCAGATCCCAGATGGTACTGGTGTGAGTCAAACCAAAAAATATGTTTTTTCCCCTCTCCAAACAATAAGTTTTAAAAATGTCTTCAGCCTTGCAGGGGGATTTGATTGATTTTATTGTTTCTATGGTCCTGTGGTGCTTTTGGCAAAGAGGCAGGTCCCTCCCTTGTCTGTTCTTCTCCTCCATCCCATCCCCTGTTAGATGTTCCTAGCAGCAGTGATGAAGTGCAGCCCATCACAGTTTGCTCCTTTTCTGCCTCAAGAAGTAAGTAGCTGTGGGATGCCAAAACCTGGGTGATGATTTAAGATGTTAAATTTAGACTTCTGATACTGAAAACCTTTGATATAAATTGTATTTGTGGCTTCATTTGGACACAGTCATCGTGACCATGAATGACTGTGTAACAGTTTTTTGGCTGGTTATCAAATTCTGCTTTTCCCGGGAGAAGGTTGCATTTTCATGATTTAGGGAGACAGTTTTGAAAACACTGCTGATGGAGCAGGTTCCTACACAGTAGTCATTTCTACAGAGATTTGGGGTTCCCTTCTGGTGATATGCTATGAGTGACATTGCTAAAATCCCTCAAGACAAGAAAGGCTTTTAATAGTGAGCTATCCTCAGGCTCAGCTTGTCATCACCACTGGTCTGTCCTTCCAGGATTTGGTTGCCCTCCCAATGATGGCCAATGGTCAGGTGCTTCACAAAGCTGATCAAGAAGGAAGATGATATAAAAACTTTTGGCTTACCACCAAACAAACCTTCTGGCAGAAGCACCTTGCCCCTTCTTGTGAAGCATCTGGCACAGGTACTGACAGCGACAGCAGCAGCTTCTCTGCTCCTTGATTGCTTCTGGCCATAGGCAGATATCCTGTTGCAGCTGGGAACATCTGAGCTCATTGTGATCATAAATGTTGAGCCTTCATTGCCCTCTAAGAACTGGCATCCAGATCAAGAGTTTCTTGAGACTGGTGGTAGAAAATTAGAAGTGCAATGAATGGGTGGAGTCACCATCACTGCAGATATTTAAAAGATGTGTAGATGTGGCACTTAGGGACATGATTTAGTGGTGGACTTGGTAGTGTTATGTTTACAGTTGGACTCGATGATCTTAAAGGTCTTTTCCAACCTAAGCGATTCTATGGTTCTAAGATTTTAACTCCCCCAAACAGGATGTTTCAATGGGGCAGAACAGAGCAGGTACAGGGTGAGCTATGCAGGAGATGATGGACTAACTGGACAAGCTTGGTGCTACGGTAGGAGTTTCCCCCCAGGAGTTAAGGGGTGTGATGAGCTCGGCTAGATGTTTCCCTGCTTTTAAAGCTGTGTGCAGCCACCGCTTTTCTCATTTTCTCACCAGTGAGCTCTGAAGTGGCAAAATGGAGCTGAAAGCCCCTTTGTCTCTTCTTTTGAGTCAGCCAGTCCTTTCTTAATGTCACAGTATAATACTCAGCAATGTCTGTCGCAAGAGGTTACTGCTGTGTGATGCCACTATGTTGTCATGTGTGGTAACTCTTTATGCAACAGGTTAAATTAAGAATAACATCCTTATTGCTGCCTCTGCTCTGCCTTCTCATCTGCCAGGCAAACATCCATCCATGAGTCCATTTTTTCAATACTTGACCTTAATCAGAAAATTAATATATTGTCCATGGCATTTCAGGAATGTCTGCTTGTTCTCCAGGACTCTGATCATATTTGCAGGGTTCAGTGGCCTCTCCCAACAAGCAGATGCAAGAGCTGTGCATCGGTACAGGACAACCTCTGTGTGAGCAGGACCTGGCGTGGGATGTGCCCATCCCCGGAGGGAGCAGCCCAGCATTCCCCAGCCCAGCCCCACAGATGGGGAGCAGTGTAAGATGCCTGCTGGCTTTGCAAAGCTTTTCTGAAGTGATACATCTTCTCAGGTTGTCGCCTGCACTGTTCATGCACTGCTGCACTGAGCCACGCTGCTGGGGTTGTGGAGTGTGTTTTACAAATGTTTTGGCTTGAAAAGGCTGAAAGCTGGACCTGTGGGATTGACCCACACAGTTGCAGAGGATTTCAGCTTTCATTTTAGAGTTGACATGTAAATATATAGTCATATAGGTCAATATAAAAGCTCTTGGGCAGTGGTTAGAGGGCATGGGGCAGAGCTGTCTCCACCAGCTAACAGCTTACCCTGCTGCCAGATGGGCATGGCTGGGACAGACAGGTTGGGAAGAGAGACAGATGGCAAGATGGGACCAACTGGGTTACAGCTCAGATGTGCAGGGATACAGCGCTGTCTCATGAGGCTGCAGATCCTAAAATATAAGCAGAAAAAATGGAAGCCTGAGGAGGGAAGGGAGCATGCAAGCAAGGCAGGTCTTGATATTCTGGATGAGGCTCCTGCTGCTCTCAGGTCCTCTGCAAAACTCCAGCTTGGTCTCACATGCTCAGTAAAGATCAGACCACCAGTGACTGTTCCTAGGAGGCACTGGAAGGGGTTAAGCTCCATCTGGGGCTACTATGGATCTTCCTTTCTCCAAAATTATTAGCCCCCTATAGAGCAGATCTGTAGGATACTCCGTGTTTTTCACTGGTGGCCCTGGGTAGACCTTCCCAAAGAAGATTTGTGTGTTATTTCTGTGTATGTACATGTGCATGCTTCCATGACCAACTGATTTCATTACCTCTCTAGCTAATTAAGAGGCTGTTTGTGTCAGTTTGCATTCAGCCACAGCAAATTCACTGCTACCTTTATGGATCGATTTTTTCCTCCTTGTTTATGTGGTTGGCGAACACAGAACAGCTTTGAACTGATCAAATTCATGCTCCACGTACCTGAGAAGCTAATGAAATTACACTGCAGAATGTAACCTGCCCAACATTAAATGTAGGGAATTGCAGCTCTTCCTGGTAGAGTGTTGAACAAACAAGAAAGTAAAGATATTAAACAGTCAGCACGTTTCTGGTTCCCATGTAGCCTATGAAGCCTGGCCCAAGGATAACCCCACAGATGAGTATAACCAGAAACACACCTGCACCAGCTGTGCCTGCTCAGTGTTTGTGCAAATAAATCAGGTCCCGCTGTATATTTCCTTCTCTGCTGGACCATCAGCATCTCTGGTTGTCTGTGTCATCCTGGGTTATGTCTGGCGCCCATCCTGTGCCTTCAGATGGGCGATGTTCACAGATGTGTTTGGTGCGTTATGGAAAACAATGCCATGTTTATTTGCTGAGCAGATCAGAGCATGACTGAAGTTAGCTTAATCTTGTAGTATTCCTATTTCATTGGCTTCAAATGAACCAAGTGATTTTCATCTTACAGACAAGGGGGCCACGTGTTGGTGACTTGCTGCATGTCAAGCGTGCTGAGAGTCTCGGGTGGCTGATATTAGCGTGCAAGCTATTATAGTTTATGGCTCTCTGTAGTTACTGGGCCCCAGAAATGTGGATAAACTACTTTTCTCTTGCATGTCTGACCCCTTTCACCTGCACGCTGACTGCTAATCTGTCTCCACCAGGATTGCTTGTTATATCGCAAAGCTCTGAGCAGCTTCCAAGTGCAGCCATTATAAGATACTATATCTGGCAATGCAACTCTTTTTCTTTCTCCTCTAGAGACAGACATCTAGATCAGGTGAGAGCAGAATCCCTAAAAGACCAGGATTTATTTTGTTCGGTGCTGGACTGCTCTGAGACAAGGACTTTGCAGAACCCAATAATTTGCAATTTGCTGTGGAGAGAAACGCTGGCTTTATTCCCACGGGAGCCCAGTGATCCAAGCAGTCCTGGGCATTACTTTGTGTAGCACATGCAGCCTCTGACCCTAATCAGGGTCATGATTTATAGGATCATGCAGGCCCCCTGATTTACAGAGCAGCTGTCTGAGAGCTTGTTACAGACCTTGCGTTCCTCCCGTTGCCTTTACACACGATTTACTAGGCTGGGGTGAGCTGTCTCTAATAAAGAGAGAGACAGGGTCTTGAAATCATGTTCAAACAAAATTTATATCTGGATGGATGGATGGATGGATGGATGGATGGATGGATGGATAAAGAGCATTAAGCACATGTGCATGTGGAATAAATAGGTGTAATTACGCCTTGCTAGAGTAAAGTGTATAATTCACTTACTGCCTCCCTTGGATTTTGTGGTTATCTCAAACTCATGCCTTTAAGAGAAACGCTCATAAAATGTCAAAAGGTGTCTGCATGTGGATATAATTAAAATCCAAGCATGAACACACAATTATTTGAAACTTGTTTCTTCCAGCTCCCAAGCCCTACGAGGCCAGGCTGCAGAGAACCTAGCAAGATCTGAGTTTAAATGCTGATTCACTGTATCATGAGTTCCTGGTGGGTTATTATTAATTTTAATAACTTTTTTTTTCCTAGAGGAAGCCTGCTTTGGTTTTGGCAGTTATGAACACTGCTTACAGCAGTCTGGGTGTAACTGGTGTACAGATCCTGGCAGCAGAGGAGAAGGGAAATGCACGGACAGATGACAAGCAGAAAAACTGCCTGAGCCTGCAGGAGGAAAAGGTTACGGTGAATCCCTTCTCTGCTGGTCCAGAGGAGACCAAACCTTTCTTCAGGATCCAGGTATCGCCAGCAGAAGCTAAACATATGGCTGAAATTTCTGCACAAGCCTACCATCAAACTTCAAAGAGCTCATGAAGGTTTGTCAAGCACCCAGGTGGTGAGATAGGAATCAGAGATGCCTGAGGAGTAGACAAGAGGCAACCTAGCCAGCAGGGTTGTCTTCATTAACCACCATGACGAGCGTAAAAAGACTTGCAGGCTGGGACATGGACCCGGCTCGCTGCAGTGTGAGATGGGGTCGACAGAAATCTCATTGCACTCAAGGTGATTTTGGTTTTTACCTTCAGGTATCTGCAATCAAACTGAAGATCCCAGCTGAGCATTTTGCCATGCAGTGGTGGACCGTTTGCCGCTCGGGTGCTCGTGCTTCCTGAAAAAGTCTTGGTTAGTGCAGTTAGCAGAGACAGGAGCAGATCCAAATCTCAGAAGCTCAGGTCTGAACTTGGCCACTCAAGGCAGAGCGGGTCCACGTTATCCCAACCTTTGCAATATCAGCCCAGGGCTCTCTACAGGACCATTGTTGTAGGGAAACAATTTGGGGCTGAGAACAGGGCAATTTAGGGCAGAAAGACAGCCCTGAAGGGAGCTGAACTCAAGGAGAAAGAATAAACCTCAAACTACAAGCTCTTGGGGTGTCCTTAGGATCAGGTGGTTTGAACCCCAAAACAACATCCCCTTTTTTGCAGCCAGGCAGTGCAATGGGCTACAGTGGAAAGTAAAGTGTCTGTGAGAAATGCAAAGAGGTGACAACCAGGCAACACAGAGGAACCCTGAGTTATCCACACTAACGCTGCTAACTCCAGTGTCAATGAGGGAAGAATCAAATGTCCCATTAAAAGCAGAGCTCCAGAACCACATTCTGAATTACTCAACCTGTATGTAAAAGCCATTTTTCCCCATCTTTCCAGGCTGCACAAGGCTTTTTCACATCTTGGTGGGAATGAAAGGGTTCATTGCAGTCTGTGGGATGCTGTGGGACAAGGCATAGCCAAGTTGGCCCTTCTGCTTGGGTAGCTGATGGCACGGACAAGGTGCCTGCATGCTGTTTTACAGGAACAGCTATAACAAATTGTGTTCAAACAATGTCAATGAACCAAAGTGGAGAACAACTGCCTTCGGCATTGTTGTTTTGATGTATGGCACAACCCATTAGAAATTCATTCCCAAGTGGAGGGATGCAGAGCATGCAGCCCAGACTCTTCTGCTTCAAGAGAATGGTATCCCTCTTGATGTCATCATGAGATGGATGTGGGTGAGTCAGCAGGATAGCTCAGATCAGCCACCACGGAGGTCCAGTCCAATGTGGCAAAGACAAGGAAAGATGCAAAGGTCAGGTTTTACCTTCTGCCTGTTATCTAGCAAGAAAGTAGCCATTTCAATGCAAGAAGGTTCATGCAGAGCCAAAATCCAGGCTCAAATCGCTTAGTTGGGCTGGCTGCAATGTGGATGTCTTTTGGGAAGGGGAGGACTATTTCTTTGGAGTTTTCAGTCCAAACTAGAAACTGCTTCCCCCTTCCTCTTCCTTCAAACGCTAGAAGCCCCTAGACTTGGCAGCTGCTCACAAGCTCTCCCAAAAAGCCTGGTTTCACTGTGCAGAAACGTGGTCATTAGCTTTGATGAGGACTCGCTATGTCAGATGCGAAGCTGAACAAAACATCCAGGTGAACCAGTGTTTTTCAAAAGCAAGCCCATGATACTTCTGACCAGCCCAACCACTTACTGGCTGGATAGTCCAAACTGACTCCCCTGGGTCATGTCTGTTCTGGCTCAGACCATGGCGTTCGCAGTGGCTGTTGGGCACGATGAGTCATTACTGCTCTGCTTTGCTCCTGCAGCTGAAAATCTACCCCTCAAAATTGAAATCTGTGTCCAGTCTTACAGCATGGACTATTCTGTCCAGGAGCAAAATCCCTTCCCACCTCCCCTGCACCCTGCAGGCATGTCTATGCCACTGCTTGTGATTCAAGGATGGAGAAAACCTTCTGTAATCCAGAGGGAATTGTAGGAGAACCATGTCAAAAGCGAGTTTCTGAGTCTCTTTGACATGCTGTGCTTTGTGGTCTGTCAGACACATACCTCATTACCTTACCTTGTTGGATTTGTTTATCCTGTCATGCCAGTAGAGATGCTGATGGTGTGTTGCTCTTGTTTCTTTTTCCTTTTTGTTTCTTTTTTTTTCCTCCCCCCCCTTGAATTTTGCAAGCATTAAAGGCTTCACAGTGGTTGAATAACTTAAGATTGGATTTTCAGTCCCTGCAAAGCTCCTGCAGAGGTATGGCTCCAGCACAGATGATTTTAGCCTCCAACTAGCCTAGCAATGAAAACTCAGTTCCCACCCAGCTGCAGCGGGTCACTCAGCACTAGTCCTTTAAAACATTTGGGTACAAGGGAATCCATGAGAGATTGAAGCTTAAATAAATTTGTCATTTTTTTAAAAAATAATTGAGCCAGCTCTATAATGTGGGGATGACAGAATCTCTACCACATCTGTGTTGGGAAGACAAATCTAAAGCATTGCAAGGACCTCAGCGATATTAGAAACAGAGTCATGAACGAGAGTTGCTCTTTACCACAACTTTAGTTTTCAGTTCTGCCTCTTGCATTGATTTATTCCAGCGGGTTGTCGTGCTTTGGAAATAGGGCTGAATACTCAAAAAAAAAAGTAGTGGACCTAGAAGCTTAGGTGCATGTTAGCTTTTTTTTTTTTTTTCCTAGATGCAATATCCAGCATCAATATTAGGGCAGTCCTCTTCAAGCAGTGTGTTATGGTAAGTGTCTCCACTTTCCTCCTCCCTAGCTGCACTAAGGATGTCATTCAGCATACTAAAATGAATAAGTTATAGGTGTATTTATTCAGCACAGCATCTGTTTAGTCTGCAGATGATCTAAGACATTCATCAAGTTAGTGAAACTTGTATTATCCTGTGCCGACAAGCTGAATTACACGGCAGGAGAATTCAGGCAGAATCCTAAAGAGTTTGTGCATTACCGTCCCACTTAACTCCGGCCACAGACTCAGCCATACTGATGGGATCCCCAGAGCCGTGCTCAGCTCTTGGCTTGGAAGGATAATAATTTTCATGGGGAGGAGAGAGGATATAAAGTAGGAAAAAAAATGGGATTGGGTCCTCAGGGCTTTTGCACATGCTGCAAGGAGCTTAGGAGAGCGAGCAAACGTTATTTCAACCCTGCTGTTTGCAGCTGGCATCGCTCAAGGTCCACAGTGAGCCCAAACAGTAAACAGAGGAATAACCAACATGTCACAGCACTGCTGTTTAGTTCATTTTGTGCTTTACCAAGTCAATAGCTGTTAAGGTACCTCCCGAGAGAGAGAGATGGAGAAAGAGCTTGATCCTCTGCTCAGAGCAAACCTCCCAGCCCTATGAACTGCAAATACCCAGAGATCTCAGATACGTATTTGCTGTACATGTTTCAGAGAGGGGCCCCAGGACCTGACCTAGGGCCTCCTGCAGGAAAAAGAAAATGCCAGGTTGATGCTCTCTGGATAACCAGTGACTTATTTACACCTGCCTCTGGTACTGAGAGCTTTGTGAAGGAGCGGTCCCAGGGGCCATGATGAAGCAATGGTTTCTTTTTACTAGAAACTGTACTTAAAGCTTCTCTGGGTTTGTGAGTCTCCATTTTCGTCAGAAATGGTATTTCTCCCACAGTTTCCATGTAGCTGGATACCCCTGTCAAAAATGTCGTGATCACTCCCAGGGATCCCAGCCTAATACCTGGAGCTGGAGCAGGAGAGTTCATATTGCAGGCATGAGGCATGGCTGTGCAGCTTCTGCTGCGTGGTCAGCCCTTCCAGAAGAGGAAGCCTCCTTAAATATGCACCTCAAAATAAATACAGGAACCAAAGCCAGTGTAGCCACCTCCTTTTTTAAGTCCTAGATTTCATGGGTGGTTCAGACCAACCTTGAAAGTCAAGCTGAACTTTACAGTGATGTCTGCCTGAAAATGTAGGGAGGTCAACCACTTGGCTTTTCACATTTGTTTCTTTGCCTTACCAATGAAAAGCTGTTTCTTACCCAGAAATATGGCAAGCATCAGGTCATGTCCACCCAGTACCATGTTTCTGAACATCTAGCTGAGATATGTATGTCTGCATTCCTCTAGATGGTCTGCTCACTGATTATCAAGTCACTGTGACCATTTTTGGAGAGGATGTGTCACCATGTCATGATGCTGAATTTTGCTGTGCGAGTGGAATGGCTTAGTTATATCTATTCCAGTACCAAATTTTAGGACTTAGTCTAGCTTTTCGTCAGAGGAGTGACCTAGAGAACCTGTCTTGACCTTGTTAGCCCCAACACCTCGGAAGTCTGTCCAAAGGGGTGCAACAAAATACAGGGACATTGGCGAAGCAATAAAAACATAGATAAGATGATTTATTGTGAGGTTTCAAAGGGCATAGCTGCTTTGCTGCATTGCTTTCGAATCCATCCAAGCCACAAAATACGCAGTGGGTTTTCTTCTACAACAGGGAAGAGGCTGCAAGGCTGGAAGCACAGTGCACATCTTGGTGACCTTCTGCACCAGACCTGGAGGTGAGAGCTCTCCACCAAATGCAGTGCCTTATGGTGGAAACAGAGCATGTATGGTTGGAGGCATCTCAATGAACAGAGCCAGTGCTGCAATATCCTCACCCACCCCTCAGCAAACTGTTCAGATAGTGAATCTCCTTTTCCATTTAAAAATAGGTTAAAAGCCCTTTTTATGTCCCGTATGAACACTGCTTCATTAACTTCCGACTATCAGGTGTTGGTTGTCTCTTTTTCTGGCATATGGAAGAGCTATGTAACATCAAAGATCTGCTGGTAATTCATACATCTAATCCAATGCAGCATTTCTGCAGTGGCTACGTCTGCCATACCAAAATTCATGTCCCTTCTGAGGAAGTTTTGAAGAAAATAATCTGGTAGTGTAAGTGAATTCATTCTGCTGTAGGTGGGCATGCTCTTCACCATGGCAATCTCTCAAGAATCCTGTTTTGGCATGTGGGGTTAGACTCACCCTTTTGGCTTTTCACTGTAAAGGTTATTCTTTGGTGTGGGGAGGAGGAAGAAAAAATGCCTTTTGCGTGTAGCAGAGAATATTAATCCCTGAGTGCTCACACTCTGCTCCGAGGCCCTGGTGTCACCGTCCTGCGGAAACAACCATGTGTTGCTTTGAGGATGCAATCATCATGGGAGGGTGATTTTGCTCCAAGATCTCTCCTGCTGCACCCATCTTCTGCTGGACGGGGTAACTTCTTCACACTCCTTATCCCTTGATTTAATTTGGGAGCATCTCATCTGTGATTGCCCTCTCCGGTATTTTTGAGGATGGCATTGGTATTTGTCTGCTTAGTCCAGAAAGAGCTCTTCAGCCAGTTTTCAAGCTCCTGCTTGCAGGAGGCTTTGGAGAAAGGGCACCTGGTGTGTGCCCATTGCAGAGACGGGCACCAACTAATGGGATCACCCCCAGTCCAGTGCAACCATTCGTGCATTCCTAGGAGTAAATCACAGACCCCACGTTACACCAAATTACCAAATTTTAAGGCACCAAGTGACACAACAGCCACTGTATTTTCTACCCCCAGAAGTGAGCTCCATGTCCATGCAGAAGCCAGGAGGGTGATTACTTTCCTGCAGAGTTTTCAGCTCTGGCACCACGGCACAGGGCACCTTTCAGGATCCAGACACATCTCATGCTGCGGGTGGAAGCAAATCTCAGGTTTTGCCTGGAGATAAAGGAAAGGGATAGCATGAGCCAGCAAAACTCTCCAGGCCCAAAAGGAAGAAGCTGCTGCAATTAAAAACAGGAACATGGTGGTACATTTTGCTACTTTCCCAGCTACATAACAGCGATAGGAGGCAAAGCAATAGCCAGTATTATAGTCTGTCTTTGGCTTTGTACCTTTATTGTGTATTTGCTGCCTCCTGGTGCCTGCGAAGCAAGGAGCCGGAGCAGCGCTTCGTGCAGGCAGTTCTGGCAGCACTGCAGCAAAGGTGAGAGGCACAAAGCTGCTGGAGACACAGAAACATCAACTCATGACCCGACACGCATCCAACCTCAAATATTTTATGCTATTCGATAGCAAATTTGGGGCAGCCTCCACTGTTGATGTTCTCAGAAGCCGGCAGCATACCCACCTATGCACATATGAATTCAGATAGTGGGAGGCAAAACCTTCCCGGTGCGGAGAATGTTCTGTATAAGCAAAGTTTTCTCAGGCATGTAAATATTTCTGAGGTGTTATTTAAGTTAATAACAGTGTGATATATTTAAGTTAATAAGAAGGTTAATTCCAAAGGCCTTTTGTAGCCCATCTAGGGAGAAAATATACCCAGCTCAAGTGAGGGTTTTGCATGTGCAATGGGCACTCGAGTCTCATCCTGCTGACTCGTCTGCCCTTTTCTATGCTTTGGCTGAATCTTCTTCAGATCATACACATGGTCAAGAAATGACCAATCACCAGCTTCAAAACTCCTGATATTTAAAAGGCGCATCCCTCAGCTGCGTGTTTTTTTCTGCTTGACATTTACGTCTGCGTTCAAGCAGAGCGGTGTGTGGCTCTGCAGACGGGCACTGACTTGTAGGGTTGTGTTGCAGCAGCGTTAACAGAGAAACTTAATGCACTGCAGAAGGGAAAATATAAATTCAGAGAGAAAAGAAATCCTGCCTTCTGTTACATGGAGGAACAGCCAGCCCGCTGTAATCTGCTCTGAAAGCCTCCCCGTGTCCTCCGCGTCTGCTGTTGCATGCACCATTGTGCCACTGGGTTGTTCTCACCACTCACTGCTGTATTCCTCTCTCTGTGGCCAGGAGATTGTTCATGGTTTTCTCTTGGGACTTCTTCCTAAGAAAATCCTTACATATTTTTTCCTCTTTTTTTTTTTTTTTAATCCAAGGAGAGTTTTCTAACTGCTTTTGAATACTGGGAGGAACTGGGGGATGTTCTTTGTGGCTGTTTGATTGCTGGAAAATTTACAATGCAACTGCAATGCTAGCAATGTGCCCTTGGATTGTTTTAATTCATCTGCATCAAGAGCTTTACAAGGGCTGACGCATCTTCTTTGCATTTTATGATGGGATAAGCAAGGTGTGGCGATTTCTCGACTTTTCCATGAAATGAGATGTTAAGAGTGAAATCCCATCCCCTCAGCCCTGCTCCTCTGCCTGAGCTCAGCAATAGCAGTGAGATCTTCCAATATGAAACTAGACAGATGAGATATAATGAAGAAATTTTTTACCATGAGGATGGTGAGACACTGGACCAGGTTGCCCAGAGGGGTGGTAGATGCACCATCCTTGGAAACATTCAATGCCAGATTGGAGGGGGCTCTGAGCAACCTGACCTAGTTGAAGATGTCCCAGCTTATTGCAGGGGGGTTGGACTAGATAACCTTTAAAGGTCCCTTCCAACACAACCATTCAATGATTCTATAATTCTATGATTCTATGACACCACTGATTTTATATTTCTGGTTCATCTCTTAAAGCCATGACAGCAAAGTTATCTTGACCAACTCTGGCAAAGTCTTCTTCCAGGATGGCACAGCAAAGGTAAAGCTCTAGGCTTTAAAAAACTCAGTCAGTGGATGCTTTTACACCAAGTGACCTCACTTGCTCTAACTACCTCATCCTAAAGCTCGCATGGAGGCATGGACACAGTGCCTTCTTCATGGAGAAGGTCAGTTGCAATGACATGGCTGAAGTAAAGCCTGCTTGGCTCTAGTTGTCACAAGGAGACTTGGGGTGACACGTAGCTCGCTCCTACTGCTCATGGAGATGCTGCAGACGTAAGTGTAAAAATGTGTTAAAAATGAAATTAGTTTCATGAAAAGTCATCTTTCCCAATCTATTATCTGAAGGTACATTTTGCAGGTTTATTGAGGTTTGGGCTGGACTGGCCACTGACAGGAATGATGGATGCTCTCCCTTACCTCTCTTTCCAAGGAGTCGGGGGAGAGAGAAAAAGAGACTTATGAGTTTAGAAGGAACTAAACTACTTTAATGAAATATTAATAATAAAAGACAAAGAAAATACAAAACCGTATCAAGCTCCCAGGATGACAATCACGTCACCGGCTGGCACTCGGGAAGTCCCAGACTGGAGTCAATGATGGACGGGAACTAGATTCCAGATCCGGATCCAGGAACGCAGGGATCAGGATTAAAGGCAGATGAACAGACAGAGTCCTCCTCAGACATCAGCCACTGAAGAAAAAGAGAGAGGGCTGACCCTTTGATCCCTCAGCTTTTATACGGAGCATGAGGCAGACGGGATGGAATACCCTGATGGTCAGTTTTGGGTCACCTGTCCTGTCCGCTCCTCCCTGCAGGTGGGACCCCCCTATGCTTTTCCGCTTCCAACCCTCCAACGGGGCACATAACAAAGTTGTCTGTCCTTGGGTGTTATAGCAATAAGTATAAGCAAGAGCCTCTCCACATGCCATGCCTTGGCATAATTTACAGCTAATCAGGTCTTATCATTCTGAGAGCGAACAGTGTCTCCATAATGTGCTGTGAATTTCAGAGAGTTTCAGAGAGTTCAGTTAGCTAGAAGAGGCTTAGCTGCAAAGTAAAATTACCGAACAGAAGATTGGTTCTGTTTTACCTCAAACCAGGACAGGACTTTTGGTTTCATAGCAAGTTTCAAGCTGTTGGGTTTTTGTAGTGAGCTAGAATTTCAACGCAGATTTCCAAGACGTTGTTGTAGTTTTAATGGAAGGGAAAAAATGCTGTGATTTTCACTGAAAGCAGACATAAAGTCCTGATGGAGACAGGGCAAGGGCAGGTACCTCTGTCCAGAATATCACTGCGACGTGGACATTGCCCTTCCTCACCCACAGGGCTGTACACAACTCTAACGGTAAAAGCTATCTCCAATGAGCCATCTGATTGTAAAAACATCCCTTTTGACAAAAAATAGGATATTCGGCCTTTGCAAGATTTCATTTGCCTTCAGAGTGGCTTAAAGCCGGCAGCCGGTGGCAGCCAAAGGGCTGTCCCTCGCAAGAGCGTTTGCTAATGAGATCAGTGGTTCGTTTTCATTTAATGGGCTGCAAGAGAGCACTTTGCTGAAGGGCTGTGCTTGAAATTAGTGTTGCCAGGAGGCTGTCGTGTAAAAGCCCAACTCCTTTGTTTCTGATGTGGGCGACAGCTATAAATTGCCATTTAACTTGACAGCTCGGTTCCTATTGTTCCCTCTTTAAAGATCAAGCAAGGTAAAACACTAGATGAAAAGCTCAGGATAACACAAGGGAAAAAGCAGACAAGGTCAAAGTCAAGGTCAAAGACTGAAGCTTCCTCATGCCCTTCTCTTGACGATAGGGCAATCTTATTTCTGTGCTGTCGGTGGAGGACACTGTTTCATATCCTAATTTTAGCTTCCTTTTAGCTAGTAAACAGTGAATATTATTGTGCTGGCTAAACAGGGATTGTACTCACACAAACCCCACTTGCATATTGCAGATAATTCCTATTCGATACACAATCCTATCATCTCCTCATTTAATTTTACAGTTAGGAAACGAACAACAATGGAATCTCATTTTATATCACTGGACCTCAGACCTTGTTTTATTATGTTGCCAGCGCAACACGGAGGAGCATCGTGCTGTTTGCTCCTGAGCATGGAAAAAAGTACAGAGCATCAACACAAAGGGCTTTGCTGATACTCCGCAGATACTATCACAGCGATCACCCGGGGCAGCTTCCCCACTCCTCCCTTTTTAGTTCTCGTCTCGCTTTCATGCAGTCCCTTCCTCTGCATAAAGCGCTTCTCGACTCAAAATTTCTCCCAGCTGCTCGGGGAATAGTTTCTGATCATTGTCCCCAGATCTGCCATGCAAACGCAGTGTCTCTGCTGTGCCGGGCGAGCGGCATGCTCCTCCTTCCCCTTGCCCAGCGGTCTCTAGAAAACAGAGAATATTTTGAAGGTATTTTGAAGACAGTATTTTGGCCATTTTCCTGACTCTGGGGCAAGAATGGATCATTTCTAATTATCCATGATTGCGTCTTAAGTGTCCTGTTTTGTGCAGCAAGACATCAGATTTCTTTAATTTTTTCTATTTACGAAAAAAAGCTTTTCCTTTGTCTCCCATAGAACAAAGAAATGTGAACACGCTATTTAAACAGTGAGGGCTAAGCCCATCCCTAGGGTAAAGGCGCTGCCTTAATGGGGTTACATGCAGAAGAAATTTGGCTCAGAGTATGTAATCACTGCCTGAATTAATGAAAAAAGGGTTTCTTTGGAATAGGCTGAATAGCCCAGCTGCAGCGATTATCTCGTCACTCATCACAATGACGACAAAATTAGTTCCAGATATAAAACCGGACAACGGAGGCGAGACACCTAGTGTGTATTTATTTTCCCAGTTAATGACACTTGAGGTTGCCTTTCTGTCCCCATATGTTTTGCGCAGCCTGTGCCACACGCTTGTGGCTCACAGCAAAGCGTTGGGGGGTCACGCAAGGCGAGACAGGGACCTGCATATCGGTTTGTGCAAAAATTGGCTTCTTTTTCAGGAATCTGCTGCAGCTCCCTCTCAGCTCTCCTGGCCGGTCTCCAGCTCGTGACCTCTGCTGGCAGCTCCTGCCTTTAAAAAGGAGATCCCAGCCAGGCTGAGCCCCATCGTTGGGCTCATTGCTGGGGACACGGGGAGCAGCATCCTCACACCGACAGCATTGTGCACAGATACTTATCCATCTGTTGGGGACCCACATCTCTCACCTGGCTTTTAGGTGACACCACGGTGCCAGTAACAGCCAAGATGGGCAAGTGGTTTCTCAGGGAAGCCAAACACAGGACTTTCCCCCTGTTCCTGTTTGTGGATGGGGGGGCTGAGCTTGGTGCTTTGGTTAACATCTCTTCCTAAAACATTGGGACTCAGCTGGTTTGCATGGCTGTGATTCGTGTTTCGTGGTGACTGTCAAAGCAAAGAAGTCCAGTTTCCAGTGAAGAGGGAACAGGGGCATCATTTGCTAATAGCCCTGTGCATTGGCTTACGGCTGCTGCCCAACCTCCCCGTGGGTCTGGGAGCCAACAGACATTCGCAAAGGACTCATACTCTACCCCTTGTGAGCAAAGAAGGAGAAAAACTACTGTACAGTAAGTCTAAGAAATTTTGTTACATATTTAACAGGATTACAGACTAAACGCCCCTTCTGGTCTGCCTGCTGAGGGCTATCAGCAGGAAGCTTTATCACCAGGGGAACTGGCAGGAGAACTGCCCCTGGAAGGACGGGAGCTGCAAAAAGCTGATTTTGACTCAAGGGAGCCAACCACAGATGCCCAACAGGGAAATGTTGTGTATGGGGCACTGTTTTTCACCTAAAATGTGTTACCAGCCCCTCTGCTTGAGCATCCAGAGCCTTTTGCACAAGAGGATCAGGAAGCTCACATCCCTGCTGTGCTCTCATGAGCCTGTGATGATGGATTTTGCTTCCTGACCCACCGGATGGTGTATTTGTGATCTAGCACACAGGCATCCTCCTCCTTTCTATCCTCTGAGCCCAACTTTAACGTGTCCATGTAATGTTGGCTGGGTTTTGCCCCAGGGTTGGTGCAGGGTGACCCCAGTAGGTGCCTGGACACCAGAAATCTCCCCTACGTGTTCAGTACTTGCATAGAGAGCTCCAAGCCTAAAACAGCTAATACAGGCTGTATTTTGTGCTTTGGGGGACTTTTTAGCTGGTGGATACATGCTGGCATGTTACATCTCAGATGCAGCTGCATTGGATAGTGGGGGAAAAAAGACTGGTAAATTAATTTTGTGGTTTTATTTAAAATATCCACAGGAATGAAAGCTTTTACATGAGGAAAGATTATAATAGCCACAGTTGATTCACCGCACTCTCCCATTGAGGGGGGCTCATAAGACACTGAGTAGAAAAGCATGTGATCTTTTTAAAGAAGTGTTTTGTTTTGTTTTGTTTTTTCTCCTGGTATTCAGAGGCATGCAAAACCTTTGCTTAAATGAGAGCTACGATTTCAGTTTTGCTTGTGTGCCCTGCATCCCTGTGTGAGTAGCTACTAGAGACCATTTTGTGTATTGTATTTCCAGCTGACAAGCGGAGCTACATAAATAACCCAGCTGCTGCTACCGGGTATCACGCATGACTTCCAGGAAAGGGCTGACAATGCCCCTTTCCGAAGGAAAGCTGGCAAGTGTGAACCAAAAGCAGTGAGAAAACCCCTTGGGAAGAGGCTGCCCAGCTGGCTCGGCGCTGCGTTTCTCGGGGAACGGGAAAACCAGCCGCCTCCTTTCCACGCTGCCCGTCAAACCAAGTGACCGTAGGTGACAATGACAAGCACATGTCCTCTGTGGGATTTAACCACCCCTCTCAGATCACATGTGGGTGAAGAGATGGATGCCGTCTTTGGGGTGAAATACAAAAAGACATCACCATGTGGTTAAAGAACTGGTGGCACCACGTCCCAGCAAGCCCATTAGCTATTTGCCAGCTGACCAAGCTCTGGGAAGGTTTCTGTGTCTGTGCACCGGGTATTTTAATCTCTCTGCTGCTGTATTAGTATTATTACTACTAATGATAATAAATTAAGGCCTATGGGATTCCACACTGAGATATTTCTCCGTTGTGTCTAGCACTTCACAAGCACTTGATGTGAAAGCTGTTCCTGGCTCAAATTGCTGTCATGCCGGCTGGGGCAGCCCTCAAGGCAGATAGAAAGTTGTAAATCACGATCTTGTAGAGGCTGGTGCAGGTTTAGTGAAAGGGATAAAGAGCCCACAAAGGCTTTTTTCCTCGGGCTGGATTGACACAATTCCTGCCTGTGCCTAGGGATGAGAAATCAAGGCGGCTGTCCCTGTTGAATCAGGATTTTTTTCTTGTGAAAATGCAGGTTTGATCTTTGAACTTGGCTCATGGTGTACACGACAAGACAGTGATGTTGGCAAAGGTGAAATAATCTGAAGTAATCCTCCAGCCAAGTGCTTCACACTTGTCATGCAGCATGGACCAGAAGCTCTCCCTGCAGTAATTTGGGAAGAAAACTAATGGAAGCTGCTGAACGAGGCTGGGGTGATGCAAGACCTGAAGTTTCTTGAGTCATGAAGAAGTCATCTCCAGCAAAGCCCAACCCCTCCAGTCCTCAGCGTTCAGTCCTGCAGAGCAGACCAGCCAAAGAGCAGATTTTGGGCCGTTATTTCCTAAGACGTGGGGCCAAAGCACAGCTTATGGGAAGCCTCAGCAGCTGGCCGTGTGTAACATCAATGCTGTGTCTTCCCCACAAGCTCTTCATGGCTGGGTCTTACTTCTAGATGCTTTCTCTTAAGTCTCTTGTGACTCCTTAGCTCACGAAACACAATAAAGGTTGCTCGCTGGCATTGGAAGAGTTTCTCTGAAGACTGCCTGCCAGCTCTGATTTTCGGTGGAGATTTCCCCAGCATGTTAAGCAACAGGCTGTAGCATTTCACTTTCCAGCTGCAACTGTCCTAAAGGAAGGGAGAGAAGAGTTTATTAGTAAACCAAGATTTACAGCTGGTTATGCCTGTGTGCTTTCCCAAGCTGCATATTTCGCAAGAATAATTGGGAACGGGGAAGCTCTCAGCAGCTTTCCTTCCCAAGGCTGGGTTTTAGGCTCTGCTTGTTGTTTCGTAAATGAGTGGTTTTGTTTTTGTCACTTGCGGATGCGAAAAAGCTGCACGCCGAAGGGCAGCAAATTGACCCAATACAGCATTTTTCCCCCCGCCTCCCCTTCCAAATCTCCGTAACTATGTGTTTGATTTGCAAAGGATCCTTTTGCTAGTGGCTTCAAAGCTGACCCAGTTAGAGCAAGCCATAAAATGAAACTGTATTCCTCTAATTTGTCTTGGTAACAGAGGGACACAGTGGCTCGCGAGCCCTGAATGCTGCCACGAAGAGATGCTTGCTGAGCACATCCCACCCAGCCTGCCTACGGCGCGCGCCTGGTAGATCACCAGGGTCCGTGCTGAACATCAAATCTGTGAATAAACAGCTCGGGAGGACAATGGGTTCCTCCCCATCCATCACTGAACAAAACCTGGGAGCTGAACCCAGAGCAGTGCCTTGGCTGCTGGCTTTGTCCCACTCACAGGTCCCTGCTGGTTCCCACGGCCCCTCCACCAAACAGGGCTGTGCCTGCGAGCTCAGCCTTCCTCCCTCCGGACCGCGGCAGGATGGAAGAGGAGGATGGAGTGCTGCTGGCTTTAATTATCACTTTCCTTTTCAAGGATGAGCAAAAATTAGTTTAATTCAAGTTACCACAGAGGGTGAAGGCGATTGCTGCTCGGTGTTTGCTGATCAGACTCCTGGCTTTCCGCTGGGCAAGCCAAATCAGAAAAAAATAGCTTTCCAAATGATCTCATTGCTGTTTCCTTCCCCTGAATCCAACAAGCAGAGTGCACAGCAAAGTGGTCTGCAAGGTAATGCTTCACCAGAGAGCTGGGAAACTGCAGGAGGTCCTGGTCAGGAGCTGCATTTTGCCAGAAAAGAGGTTCAAAAGGAGACAGAAAGGCGGCAGTGACTCTGTGGGATGGAAATTAGTGATGGAGCCTGAGGCCATAAATGTCCTTCTTTGAAGAAAAAGGAGATAAAGGGGTTAAGAGGAGTTAGGTCCCAATTCCCTCTGCACCATTGGTGGTTCCCTCCTCTTGCAAAGGAGGTGGACAGCACTGGACTGAGAATGGAGGTGGGTGGGAGGCCATTGAAGACGTTGGCATCGGCAGCATGAATATCTCACTTAAATGAAATGTTGGCAAAAGGACATGAAAAACGTAGGTGGATTTTCCCTTCCTGACATCCCTGGCCTTGTCAGCTCACAACCTTTCTGAGCCAGAAACCATTGCAAGCTGGAAACAGGGAGTCCAAGAGTGCAAAACTCCAGATAAGGAGAAATTCTGGCTGTTCTCTGGGAAAAGCGGTGGGCGACAGCTGGAGGGAAATGGTCTCAGAGAGAGAGAAACAGCTTCTGGGAGTCTGCTTAGGACAGGAAAACTGAGAGGAGAGGCACACCAGCGCAGCACGGCTCATTCTTATCTTCACAGATCCCCTAAAAATTTTCCAGTGTGATGCAATGGAGTTAAAGTGAATGTAAGCATGCCGACAACTTTGCTTTCTTAGTCACCTTCTGTGGGCCCCTTAGGAGGAGCCCAGAGCTCTCCAGGACCACCGGCTGAGGAGCCATGCCAAGCGTGGAGAGGCTCAGAGATGCTCTTCACCTACACATACAGCCTTTGAAGACGTTGCATTGCCTGAAGTTGCAGCCTCTCCCCAGTCTGACATTCGAGGCTGACAGGTAGAGACTTGAGAGTGAGCTGGAGAGCTGTAGAATCAGATGCTGTTGGCTTAAGTCATGTTTTAAGAAGTGTATCCCTAGGCAGTGTTGACAGGAGACTCCTGGAAGGGCAAAGCACAGTAAGGGGAGGGATTTGAGCCCCGGAGGAAGTGGGATAGGAGAGGTGGGAAGCTGTTCCTGGAGATAAGGGACGCAGGGGAGGCCACACAGCAAGCGCTGTAGGTCCTGGCTTCCTCTGTGCATCCGAGGCTGAAACTACTATATCAAAGGGAGGGAAAAAAGATGGGTGTAGGGTTGGTTGCCTCCAAGAGCTGGTGGCCACCCAGTGGGAGGACAGCTGTCATGCTGAGGGTGGGTAGGTGGTGGCTGTGGGCAAATACTTGGAGAGGAGGAGGTCCCAGGGAAACCTTTGAGGTTTGAGGTACATGGCCAGTGAGGTTGCACTGTCTCCGTCCTTGGAGGACCCTGTGCAACCTGGTATGACCTCATGGCTGACCCTGTTCTGAGCAGGAGGTTGGAGTAGAGGTCTCCTGATGTCCCTTCGAACCTGAATTTCCCTATGATCCTAAGACATATCCAGACTGTTCCCCCTTTGCAAAGCTTTTCCAGAGCATCCAGGGGGTTAGAGGAGAGAAGTCAGCACATAACTCCAGACAGTTATTTCCTGTCTTTCATTGGACAAAATCCCACACTGGTAAATCTGACACTCCAAAACAGCTTTAAAAAATGCTGCTTTCAACCTCCAGGGACACATGGTGAGTGGGTAGATGAGATCTGAGTTTTATTCCGTGGGGGCAGACAGAGTAACACCATGGAAATTATGCTGGGCAGAAATTTAGAAAATAATAATATTTCTTTTTTCATCAAGAAGTGTCATAGTGCAGCATCTGGAGATGTCAAGTCCCAGATTGTGTTGGGATTAAGAAACCATGACACTAAATTATCCTCCGGGATGGTGGTTCCCCCATGTGGCAGCAAACACTTCCCTGCTCCAACCACCATTGAAGAAGTCAAAGGCAACTTCACTGATGACCACCAACAGCCCTAAATTCAGATTTCCCTACCTGCATGGGGTTAGATATTGCAAACAGAACATCTAATAAACCTCTTCAAGTTCATAGTCACACACAGCCTCAACCGTCTCTTAGCCACATTCTTCATTTACAAAGAGCAGTAGCTATAAGAAAAAAAGTCTGGGTAACCCTGGGTCAGCGCTGCTATTTTTGCAAAACATTTCCTGTGCTTGCAGGATCTCGGTGTGTTGTGTCTCCATCATCTCCTGCATCTCCACCCTGTGTTTTGTGGGCGTATGGTGCCAGATTCATGGTGGTATAAACATGCAGACCTCAGCTTGCTGGAGAACTAACTCACCTTTTTATTTCCTTTGACTTGGGGGCTGCCTTTTGCAATGAGAAAAAAAATGATAATTTAAGGATAGAGGAAATCTTAATAACTCCTCTCCCAAAATAGCACTTGAGAAGAACTAAGATCTTTTAGCCTGAAGAACTTGGATAAATTGAGTAGGAGGTTTCTTATCGGTATTATAATTTATTATTTAATTTTCTTTCCCAAGGTAAAAAGTGTGAAACTTTTGTTACAGTCTTGTTTTATCCCTGGCTGGTGCTATTTATAAATTTTTCATGAAGAGCTCTGTAAGCAGCAAGTTTCTTCTCAGTATGAACATGCGCTGCTCTCGGGACACTGCCTGGAGGGTGGACTCTGCTGAAACATTTATGGGATCCCATAATCACAACAGGATTCCATAAATCTGAACAGAAGGGAGGAAACACAATCCTTATGAAACACAGCAGGTAACTACCTTGGTTTTCTACCACGCAAGTGCAGCACACTTCATTTTTTCTCTCTAAGAAGTCTGAATTATTTCCTTAAGTGCTGTTACGGTGGGAAAATGGCTCATATTCTCGATGCTACATAGGGATAAGAAGAAAAAAATTGAAAGCCCTAAAAGATGGATCCTTGGCTCATAGGAAGCTGGAAGCTGGCAGTGAGATTTCTGTAAGCCATAAGGCTTTTCTGTTTGTTTTTATTTGTAGCTGTCGTGCTGTCACTGCTACCAGTTACCAGCTGCATCTCAGCTGTGCCTGGCACTAGAGTGAGAGCCAGAGCTGGAACTGTGACCTCTGGTTTTATTTCTGGGGTTGCCTCTGTCCAGTCAAACACAAGGGATGGAGACAAGTCTTCCTGATGGTAAACTGAGGATCCATCATCCTGAAAAGTTTTCCAGGATGGCTCATGGATGGCTCCTCTGCATGCACCGGGACATCAAAGCCTTCCCGCAGCCAGCAAACCCAGCAGCCCATGCCTTTTGCAGGGAAAGATTGTGCATGTGCCAGTAGCGTGGGATGTATCCAGTAATTTTTTAACAAAATGCAGCCTCAAGCCTCCTAAGCAGCCACCAGAGCAGCGTGAGAAGTTTAGGTGTCCCTTGTGGGTGGGGGAATGGAGGACCTCTCCAGGTGCGTGTCGCGGCGTGAACCACATCTATTTTTGGCCTCTGTGTATCTGACATCAGTGCAGCAGGTGCAGCAGGGATTTACTAAAAATAAAAAGGTATTCACGGGAGAGGGTGAAAAGGCAGCTGTTTCCATAGGCAGATGCCAATGTTGAGGTACCCAAGCTAAAAGCACAGCGAGAGAGAGCCCTACCAGGTCAAGCGAACAGAGACTTAACCCAGATTTGGTGGTTTACTGTTGGACAAGATCTAGGTCAGGAGGAGCCACCAAGGAACATCAGCAGCAGCTTTCCTCCTTTTCCAAAGCACTCTGCTTTCCTCCTCCTTTCTTTGGCAATTGTTACGGATTTCATTCCGCTTTTGCAGGCTTCAAAATGTGGAACAATAGTGGGACAGCGAAGCTCAGGAAGCCAGGGAGCAGGAACAACAGTTGACGTTGTGTCCTTTCCCAGCCATGCTGCCAGACACCCCTTCTCCTTCCCTCCTTCTCCAGGAAGTCTGACTTCTCTGGGGTTTTTTTTTGGTTTTTTTTTTTTTTTTGGTTTTGTTTTGTTTTTTTTCCAGGCTGTTGATCTGCTTTTGGATCGCCCTACACCCACGGGTACAATGCAAGGCTACAGGTAACAGCCTGGTGCAATGCACCAGTGGCGTGAAATGTCTTCCCTTGTTGGCTGAAAGAAGAGCCTTGGGGGCAAAATTGCACTAATCTCTCTCCTGAAGAGATTCCTTTTCCTTCTCCTTTCCTCTCCCACCATAGCCTTGCTGTGTTTCTGGCGCTCTGGAGCTCTGCAGGCACATGAACACCCTGTCATGATGGATGATGGCCATCAGGGTCTTGGTTGCACGCCAAGGAGAAGATGGAAGGAGCCAACACAGCACCCAAATGTTAAGGATGGTGCTTGTTGCAGGGAAAGCACAGCAGGGATGTGCTGTTAGGACATGTCCCCTTTCCTATAGGAGCAATGGAGGCAGAAGGAGCCTGGGAAAGCCTTTCAGAGGCTGGTGGTCCACAGACTAGGATGGGGATGACCGGCAGGAGCTCTGCAGGAGACCGCCCCATTCAGCATACAACAAGAGAGGTGGGAGGGACACATTTTCAGGGCTTTCTGGAGGAAAGCCAAGGGTGTTTAGCAATGCTGACAACCACCAGAGGTGTCTGCTTTTGCTTTCAGTTCCCACTGCTGCTGTTGCCTTAGCAAGCCCATTTCAAAGCATGTCCAGGGGCTCAAAAAATAGGGAGAGCTCAGGATCGAGATGGTGCCAACTCCCCGTCAGCACAAGGGATGGGGTGGGTAATGTAACCTCTTCCTCAGGGACAACTGTGCATCGAACCCACCTGAGCTTTATCGGTGAGGCCAGCTAAAATGCTTCCTGGTTGCCCCAGGGCAGCTGGGTCATGGCCCAGCGTATTTATCTTGTCTACTCTGCTCCCTGGCAGCGAGCAAAGTCCAATTTGGTTTTGGGGGGAAAAAAGAAATAACACTTCGGAACGTGTTCTCACCTGCACTGAGTTAAGAGCGGGGTGTGTGTGGGGCACAGAGCCCTCCATCGCTCTCTGTGTGCCCCCTGTTTGCATTGGGGTCCATCGCAAAGCAAAAAGGAGTTTGCTCTTAGCAGCCCATGTCTCCGTCACACCCAAAGGCTGCAGATTTAGGGCTTTTTACTGCTCTTGCCAAATACTAGCGTAATTAAAATGCGAGGCAGACAAGTGGTTTTATCTCACTCTCCACCAAGGCTGAGGAGCCAGGGTGATTAACGGGGATGGCAATGAGTGCAGAGAGCTCGGCTGTCGCAGATTAATGTTGGGCTTTCTTGGCGGGGGGAAGCACCACATGGGAGGATGAGAGTGGCGATGGCAAATTCGGGTTTCCTTAATGCTTACTCAACCGCTTGTCATGTCATGGGGTAGTTTTCCTTTCCTCCTGGGCTATGATGACGAGGCAGGAGGATGCAGGAGGAGAAGGATGTGTTCCCCGCGGCTGGGGGATGTGTGATTAATAGGTTTCAAGCAATGTGGCCCCGCATGGTCCACTAAACCCCGGCTCCAGATCCTTCCCTGCATTGTGTTGACCTCAGTCCTTTAATTATACATACTTGGAGGTGTTTGCGTGTGGGGACCTAAAATCCCTGCTCCGGCATCACGCCGCTGGAAGCTGGGTGCGCTGGCTCATTGATTTTTTGCAATGACGCAACACAGAGGCCCAAGGGGGATGGCGGGAAGACACAGTGACAGTAGAATGGGAAAGTCTGGGGATGGTGGGTCGAAATCCGGAGCCCGTGGCGAGGCTGTCGCCTCCGAGCTGGGCAGGACAGGGCCAGATGGAGGCGGCGAAACTCGGCTCTGTTTGCGGGAGGGGACGGGGGCTCTGCCCTCCTCACACCCCAAATTTCTGGTATAAAGCGAATAGAAGGTGACGGTGAGGGCGGTTGTGCTGGTGCCAGGACACGGCCAGCACAGACCGGGGTGACGTGCAGATGGGTGCTGGTTGGAAAGAGGGGGTTATTTTGGGTGGGGTGGAGGGGGAGAGGGACCATGGGAGATAGTGGAGGTGCTGCT
>VZSZ01001536.1:417426-431201 GCA_013398815.1 Ibidorhyncha struthersii | reverse complement strand
TCATCTGGAGACGTGGGGAGCCCGGGCAGCTCTGCCTGCTGCTCCCTGTAGAGAGAAGCCTGGGTAAACCCCAAAGAAACTCCAGCAGCAGAGGCAGCATCCCACCCCCTCTGCCCTCCCCCAGCCACCACAGCACCCCTCCATGGGATGCTGCTCCACGTCTGGGTACTTTCCGAGCATCCTCCACAGCCCGCTCCGTCCCTGTCCACGCTCTCCCTGGCACAGGCACAGCAGCCCTCTCTGCTCCTGCGGCCGCCGCAGAGTCACCACTGAGGAGCCCGCCGAAGCCGTTTCCAGCCANNNNTGCTTCTCCTCAGCACATTATTTAATTTTTTTTTTTGCCCTAGCTGCCAAGCAGACCTCGCTACGAGCTGGCCTCTTCGCAGGCACCACAACAAACCCGGCTGCCAGCAGAGCCCGGGCGCCATCTCACGTCACTGCCATGGGGACAGCAGGCCTTGGCACACGCTCTTGCCACCCGAAAGTGCACCAGGATGGCCTCGCCAACCCAAAACCCTGTCCTGGGTGCAAGGAAGTCTGGCAGCTCTGCAGCATCCCTGCTCGCTGGGGCTGGGGGTGCCGGACCATGGCAGGGATGGCAGGTCACCTGTGCATGGACATACAGGGGCTGCCATGCAAACAGGACTCCTCGTGCTGGAGCTCAGCACCCACCTGGGAAGGGCTTTGAACCCCCAAACTTTGCTCCTGGCTCTGGACAGGGCTACAACAGGCTTTTCCCTTTCCTCCTGCAAGCGTGGGGGTTGCTCCCCAGGAACGATGGCCACAGGAGAAGGGGCTGCTGTGCTGAAACGATGCTCGGTGGTACCTCAGAGCGGGGGGATGCTTCAGCCAGCATCCCTCTCTTGCCTGGCACCGCCATCCCCGTCCCAGCCTTGCTAGCACCCCAAGAGCCGTGGGGTGAGCTTTTCGTGCACATACCTCCGAGGCGAGTGGCTGGGTCGACAGCTCATCCGCTGCCGCTGCCGCCGTCGGCGCCCCTGGGCAGGTCCCTGCGCCTCCTCTTCCCCCTCTCCCAGCGAGGTCCCTGCGAGCGGCTTCATTTGCAAAGCGTGGAGGCTCCAGGACCAGCACACCTATCATGAGAGACACATATTAGCTGCGCGCAGATGGGAGAACGCCTCTAAATGTTATATTTTTAAAGCATTTTCTCACCCAGCAGGAGCTCCAAGCTCCTCTGCTTAGCGTGGAGGCATCTGTGGGAAGAGGTGGGGAGGCCCGCTGCGATGCAGAAGGATGCTGCTGGGATTCGGGCAGGCACTGAGCGAGGCAAACGAGGAATTTATTACAAGTCACTGAGGGTGGACTTCCCCGCTCGCTGCCCCCGTTTCCCTCCCGCAGGGCGATCCTCGCCTGGGGCTCGTGATGTGGGTCATCTCCGTGGGGGGACATAAGTTTGCACCCACCTACGGGTGCGAGCACCCAGGGCAGAGCAGGAGCGACGTGCTGTACGCCAGGTAGGGGACAGCCGAATCCTCGAGCGTCCCCTAACAGGCTGGCTCCCAGATAGGCAAATATAAGAGATTCCCAAGGCCAAGGGAGCTTGAATGTCTCATTTAAGCTGTTTTGCAATGTTTAAAAATCAGAGGAAGCCAGCAGAAAGTCCACAGAGTCCCTCTCCCAGCCCAGGATAAAGTCACTGTGCAGAAGGAACTCTCCTGCAGGACGCGTCTCCTGGGGAGCTGTGCCCAGGGACATGCAGATATGGGGTAGAAGGAGACTTTTTTTTTTGGCCAGGACACAAAACGCAGCAGAGATTTAAGGGGACAGAAAGCAGGGACTTGTTGAAGCCCCGCATGCCTGTGCAAAGCCTTCTCACCCATCTCCCGGTGCCTGCTCAGCCCCGATGGAGGTGTAAAAGCACTCGGCATCTGTCAAAACAAGCTCATTTCATATCTATAGACTGGAAATTGTCCCCAGCACCTTTGCCAAGGGGCCCGGGAGCCCCCAGCCACCGGAGATCAGGCAAACTCATCGCATCAGCGAGCATCCGAGTTCTCCTGAGGGCTGCTCCCTGCTGCAAAGCACTCGCTCCGTAACAGCCGCGGCAGACCCTGCAGCCTGCTGATTTAGCGCAGCCTTACAGGCACTCGCTCCTCATCTTTGTTTTACGGGTGGAAATACAGAGGCACACAGCTCGTTTGCCCAGCATGGCGTAAATAAACCCCCGGGAAGCCAGACCGAGCGCTTTCCCTCAGCTCGGTGACTTTACCAAACGCTCCCCGGGTTGTTACCTGCCTGAACTTGTCTCAAGCAGCCGAAGGCAGATGCTGGGGCCACCCAGCTCGGACCCGGCACTCGGCGCTCTTGGGTCCCCGGCAGACCCGGGAGGGGGGTCAGAGGACGCAGCACGGCCGGCAGACGGTGGGTCGAGGGGTGCCAGGACCCCACGCAGTGCAAGCTGCTGGCGGCAGATTCTCCCCGGAGAGGAGAGCGGTCGCATCTGCGGCAGAAGGAGCTGCCAGGGAAGAGCTCGATGCGAGAAGGCCTTTAAAGGACATGCACGAGAGCGGCTGGGAGCTCCCTGCGCAGGGCTGGGGCGGGCTGAGCGGTTTGCAGGTGGCCAGGCGACCTCTGCTTTCGGTGCGGGGCCGGATCCCGCACCCACTTTTTGGAGGTGAGAGCTGTTAGCCAGAGCTGGGAGAGACCGCGGCTGCTCCCTCCGTACCCTGTGTCTGCAGAGCGGAGCATCTCCCTGGCAGGAAGCCCGGGGCAGGGCGGTGGCTCTCAGGACCTCCATGGAGATGGGGATCCCCGCATGCCTTCATGGGGGGCACAGCACCAGGCTAAACCAAGACGGGTGACAAGGAGCCCTCCGTAGCATTGTATTTGGTGATGGAGGGAAGCTGCTCTGCCCAGCACCCCCATCCCTCTTGGCAGCCCCACTTTCCCCCCAACCATCACCCTCACTGCCCCTTCCGCTGCCCGACCCCTTTGCTCAAATCCTTCACATCCTCTAAAGCCGCTTTCTTCCCCTAATGAGCTTACATGGAGTCAGACTTGATGCTCAGCGCTACAGAGGACCAGGCTGCAGGCTGGCAACCGCTGTTTGCCCCCCCCCCCGCCATGCCCAGGGACCCTGATGTACCATGAGGAACAAGTTAGGTCCTTGGGGTCTGCAAATCTCATAAGCTCTGAGAGGTCAGCCAGCGGACTGGCCCAGCCTCATGCCCATCTGCTGAGAGTGCAGGATGCGGCCCCAGGGCCAGGGAGCAGCCGGAGCAGGGGGGTGGTGGGGCTGAGAGAGCCCATTTGCAGCTTTGAAGCGAGAGCTGTGCCATGCCACAGTGGCATGAGGCTTTGGAAACGACCACCAACAATGGTACCCGCCAGGTCAGGATTTCAGACATCCTTAAAGCTTCAGGGATAGGTTTTCCCCTCTCGGGGCAAACACCTCCTGCTTGGACCTGACCCAAAAGCTGCTGAGAAATCATGAGTCATCTTAGGGGAAGAATAGCCCCAAATTCCCATGCTGTCTTCCCTGTAGCACACATACCTAGCAACACAAGCTGTGGTACGCATGATTAGCACCAATTAACAACACCACATCCTAAGTTCACAGCACCAGCGAGACACCGGACACGTTGAAAGGCAGAGTGGCACTGTCACCCTCTGCCTTATAGTCTTCTATATCCTCTGCCTTTCCTTAAAAACGTCTCCCTGGGGATTTCCTCTCCTCTCCAGCCCTCTAAGTTTTCTGTCCATCTCCAAGAGTTTCCAGGCGCAAAAGTTGACCACTTGTGTGGTTTTTTTAGAGAAGGATTTGCTGAGACGCGCTTCCCGGAGCGAGCGGGTCACCTGGCCCAAGCTGCGAGAAGATGCTCAGGGCTTGCGATGGCAGGGCTGGATCCATCCCGCAGGTGAGTACATCCATGCACGTCCGTATGGAGGCAGCCGAGCCCGGGTGCTGTGCAGTAGCGATAACCCTGAGCGGCAGAGCTTCCCCCTTACCCCCAGTGCTTTCCCAGCCGCTCAGCCAGTTTCCCGGCTAGCTGGTGTCTCAAAACGCAGGTCAGTTCTCCAGGCATGAAGTCAGGTTTGCATTAGCACTACCAGTCCCGTCGCTGGGCTAACTCACCCCCAGGGCACCCCTTTGTTTCAGAAAGCAGAGCAGAGGGGAAGACCCTTCCTTTGGGCTGAGGCTCAGCAGATGGAGCCCAGCGCCCCATCGCTGCGATGCCATCCCCCTCCTTGAGAACCACCCCCCCCTCCGCCCACATTACATGAGGGTCCGCTTGGGCACACGGGTCTAAACTATATATTTTATTGCTGAGTTCTTTTTCTAGCCAAGCACAAGGTCTCTCCTCAACAGACCCTGCGGCTGAGGCTCCCGTAACATGGCATGGAAGTAAAAGCAACTTCAAGGCATGATGCCAAGCAGACGGAGGGTACAAAACCAGGGGGATGGAGGACAGACACCTTTGCAAACACCAGTGCCCTGCCATCCTGCTGGCCCCATCCCCACAGAGACCTGGCTCCCTCCCCGAGAGCAGCAGCCTGGCACCGGGCAGGCAGCGGATCAGGCTCCGTAGCCTCTGCTTTAGTGTCCTGGCAGGTCCATGGCAGCAGCAAGTTGTTGTGTGGGTGACACAGACCTAAGGACAGCATTGTGTTGGCTCCCCACCCTCAAAAAACCTCTATTTCCTCCCCCACCCACGTGCTGAGGGGTTCATTAAGAGGCGCTGCCCCTCTGTGCAAACCATCCCATTCAAAGAACCTCTAAAAACATTTCCTAAAAGCACCCAGGGATTTTTATGTAGTCTTATTTTGAACCTGGGAGCACCGTGATTACAATCTAGGTATTGTAGGGCCTCAAACAAGCAAAAGCAGCTCAGCGCCCCGTGCACAGACCTGTTCGGCGGGGATGAACAAGACCTTGCCGGGAGATCTCCAGCCCGGAGGTGAGCGGCAGCAAGAGGCTGTGGGCTCTGGCTTTGCCTCTCGTATCTCCTTCCAGTGAGGTCCCACCAGTGACGCAGCAGCCTACTGCGACAGCATCTTCCCAGGGCTCCTCCTGAAGCTGAGCTGGACTTGCAGCTCAGATCGCAGAGACCCCGGTCATCTGGATTATCCACTTCTCGGAGGAAAGCTGCTCAGACCAACACCGGCTGCTACTGCTGATGCAGCAAACGTGATTTATTAGACCTGTGCAGGGGACCCAACCATAAAGCAGGGGACCCAACCATAAAGCAACACCCCAGCCCTCCAGCAAATTCATCTTCATGTGACCCTCATCTCCCCGGCTGACAGGGACCTGGCAGCTAACAGACTCCCCAAGGGAGAACACGATTCTCTTATGATTAAAAGGTGGTTGAAAAAAACAAAGCAAAACAAAACAGATAAGAAAGAGGAGGTTTGCTTCTTTTGGTTCAGTTTTAAATTCCAGGTTGAAAAAAGAAGGCTGCCGAGCCTCTCCCCAAGCAGCTCAGCCTCACATCTGGGTGTCACAGCCACCAGATTTCAATGCAAAACTGCATCAGCGTACTGGGGGTGATGTGCGTGTGATTAACAGGTTGTTACTGAAACGCGGTTACCTCCAGGGAGAAGCAGGGTGACTTTATCAGCTCCCAGCATTGCTGCAGGAGGGGGCACAGCAACCCCCTGGACATGCCTGCAGCTCCCGTTTGGAAAGGGGCAGTCCCTCAGGGGTGTGGACCAACGTGGTCTGGCTCCTGTGTGGCTCTGATGGCTGGCGTTTAATGTCCGCGGTTGCGGCATTCGCACACGTCTGCCCACTGAAAGAAGGTTCTGTGCTGACCAATAACAGAACAAAGATGCCACTTGGGAAGCGGAGAGAGCATCTTGTCATGAAACTGGTTCAAAAATCACTGTGGGAGGATGAGAGGCAGCAGAGTGGACAGATAACCCATGCAATTTCATCAAATGAGTTTCCTTAAAAAAAACCCCACCTATTAGGCCAGAAAGGGAATTCCCCTCCCTATCATGAAGGAGGTAAATCTCTGCAAATAGAAGAGGAAGCAGATAGGGAACCACTGTCAAATATCCCAAGTAAATTGGCTGAAAATTAAACACTGCCTTCTACATACAGCCTAGGAAATCTCTAAAACAGCACTTCAGACCTTCCCCTTCACCAACTCTGTTAATAAATCAGGACAAGGACAAAGCCAGCCCTGGCTCTCCCTCTGCTCCTGGATAAGGTTCTGCTGTACTATAAAACCTGACTGACATTTTATGCCATGTCCACCTCTTTGCACTGTTCAGGCTGGATTTTAAAGTTCTTGAGAGGGTCAAGAGGAGTCAAAAGCAAAGTTTTCCACATGGGTGCTACCAAACACCACATAAACAAGCAGCCTTCCTCCAGCATGTCTAATGTCTCCAGGGTTCGTTTCCAATTCTCCTAACGTGACTGTTATCTCGCATGTACACCCCAGAGGAATCCATGGTACATGATAAGCTGCAGCCAAGAGCAAAAACAGGGCTAAGAAGTCTCTTTCCACAAGCCAGCATAATGCTTCCCAGCAGAACAGGAACCCCCCCTTCCAGTTTGCAAAGCTTGACTACTGTTTCTTGCAAAAACCACGTAGGCTGGCCCAAAACGCAGCTCCCAGTGCCTCCAGATGAGTTGGAAATGCAAGCTGCGTACAGCACGTAGCAGCCAAGAACAGCCTGTCAAAATGAGACCGTTGCCTAAAGAAACCAGTGAACAGTTACAAAACCAAACATCCATCAGAAAGGAGATGCATGCCGCAGCCAGATTTTAAACCATTTATTGCTGCCCTGTCCATTAGAGATGCCGGGAGTTCCCCATGGTGCTCGGGATATACAAGGCACATGCATTCTTCTAGGTCTTCTTCAGCAAGGACACCAGGAAGCTGACGGTCAGGTGAATTTTGGAGATGAGTTTGTCCTCGGTCATCTTCACGTGACCGGCGGCCACAGCCAGACAGAGCACTGGGGACAAGGACACAGAGGTCACTTGGTAGAAGCTTTGCAGGGAAACTGCAAAGACCGCAGCCTGCTACCTAATAAAGCCAGAACAGCAGGCTCAGACCTTGATGATCAGGGCACAATTTCTATTTATGTCATATTTTGGGCAGCCCTACAATAGCTTCAATATACTCAGCCACTAACTCACTGGTATGCAAATACATCAACAATTTGGCTCCCTGGAGGTTTCTTTCCTCCAGCTAATGTAGACTTTGAAGCCTCATCAGTCCACTGTCACCTAAAATAGCTTAAGAGATTCTTACTATAAAGAAATCTGTGCTCTCAGCATTAAGAGCATCACTTACTGCTTCAGTTTCATTCCTCCGGCTGGAGCTAAACATTAAGGAGCAAACATGAAGCGGTAACATGTCACACCTCCGTGTTTTAATCCCTCTTCTCCCTTTGTAGATGTAAATGTTTATGAATTTTTAAATAGTTCCTGAAGGACGCAATGCTTCAAAACCTCCATTAAAACGCTAGCACTACCACCCTCAGAGTCCATCCACTCTCTTCCATCCTTACCTTTCCAGTCCTCCACCCAGAAGGTGCCCAGATGAGGTTTCCAGCGGGTGTTTTCAAGGATACAGGACAGAAATTTGGAAACAGAAGCACTTTTTATTAATGCGTTACTAAATACCTTGCAATGGGAAGTGCCATCATTACCATGTGGAAAAACAGAAGCATGATGCAGAGCAGGGTCGCTTGCAAGCCCCGGGAAAACAGGAAAAAAAAAAACAAACAAAAAGGCAGATTTAAAGCAGAAAATTTAAGTTTACCAGTTCTTTATCTAAAACCCCACTCTTCTGCATCCTGAGATTTGTAAATCCCAGCAGACCACAAACAACCCAGCAGATCATTGCTGCATCACCCAAAAATCAGCTTAGCTGTCGGAGAGAAAGGCTGATATGCACAAAACGTACCGCTTGTGCCTAGGCTCCTTTGAGCCAAGATCAAATCACGATGGCAAATTAAGCCTAGTCCAGAATGATCACCTCCAAACAGCCTCAAATCAGTTTATGTCTTGATTTGGTGATGTGTTAAGGGCATTAAGAATTAAGGACCTCTGAACTCCACCATACAGCAGTGGTTGCTCTGGGCCATCACAATGAAATACGGTGGTTTTGGCAAAGATGACTTCACCTTGGGTGCCACACTGCCACTGTGAGTGAGGAGAGCAAGGTTTGCCAGCTTTGTGCAGACCTGGAACCATGAAGGAGCAACCTGCTTCATCGAGGGCTGATGCCAGGAAGGCATCGGACTTCTCAGCTGTGAGAAACAAAACAAGGGTACGCACAGGAAATATTGCGGCCATTATCGCTCCATTTTTTAAACAGTTGATTCAAACAAGTAGGGACACCTGCAAGCCAGACTAATGAGACACATGGATGCTCAGTCGAGCTCTTCAGATTTAGAGCGCTATCAGAGATGCTGGTGCAGGGTTGGAGACATCACATCACCCAGCAACTCATCAAGCCAAAGGGCACCTGAAAGCAGAGAAGGGTTTCTGCTTCTTCTGCAGCTGCTCACTGCCTGTCGGGTAACGTGGGGAACAGCTTGACAGAAAACACTTTTTTTTTGTAAGTCAACATTCAGCAAAAATGGGCAACGTTCCCTCCTTGAGGAGAAACAGCAGCCGGCCTCGGGGCCAGGATCGCTGCTGCCCACCCTCAGGCGCTCTTCAGCTACGTGCGTGCCAACATTACTCCATTAATAATGCAAAAATAATGGTTTTTTTTTTGTTTGGTTTCCTGATTTTAAAAAAGCCACTTATTGGGCACAAACCGTCTCTAAAAGAGAGTCACCTTTGTACAATTACCCCCCTCCAGGTGACGCGCTGCCCAGCCACCCCTCATGGCCGTACGCCCAGCTCCGATGTGGGGCAACCCAGCGCTTCACGGTGCCCAAACCACCGGAGGCCGGGAGAGGAGCGGTGAGGACAGGAGATTACAGGAGAGGAAAGGAGAGCCGCTGCCCTCAGACGCCCCGCAGCCCGACCCCTCCACAGCTCCTCCTCTACCGCCATCTTGGGAGAGGCGGGGAGGGAGGCGCCATCTTGAGCGTGGCAGGGCAGGAAGGCGCCATCTTGAGTGCGGCGCGGCGCCCATGGCGGCAGGCTCCCAGGCAGCCCAGAGACAGACCAGACACAGAGATGACTGAAAACGTATTCATTGTTTAAACCCAGAAAGCCCTCTTCTTCAAGCCTCGGGGCGTGTGTGGGGCCAGGATGGCATCCCCCAGTGATAGTGTGCCTCAAACCAGGCTGAGGGAGCGCAAGGCGCCGCTGCAAGGTGAGGCACCGGTGCTCTGCATGCTGCAGCCCGTGCTCGCAGGGTCTCCACAACGCAGCTACCACCACCTAACAGGCATCTCCTGCCTGAGGAAGCCATTGCCTTGCAGTTCCCTTCGGCTCTCACCTGGGAGAAGGAAGGAGAAAAAGAAGAGAAATCAAGAAAAGGGAAACCCACCGCCAACCGCACTCCGGCACAGCTTCTGCCGGCACTCAGTGGTTTCCCACCACCCAGTGCAGACCAGGAGCACGGAGGCTGCCGTCCGCCACAGGTGAGACCCCAGCCCGGAGGGCACAGCATCCACCTCACCTGGCTCCTTCCAGCACAGCCTGCAGCCATTTCTTCAGAGCTGCGTTGCTCCAATCCAGAGCGGCAGCCAGACGGCTGCGGTGGGCTGGGGTGACCTGGGCCGGAGAGGAGGAAGGTGCTCAGAGAGCTGCGCTGCCAGGAGCCCACCCGAGACCCCTGGGCCAGGTCCTTGGTCAGCTGCGGTCCTGGCTGGCAGCTCACCAGCTGATCTGCAGGACCCGAGCCTGGTCCTGCTCACCTGGCTTTGGTACATGGTGAGCATGGCCGTCACCAGCTTGGCGTAGTTCAGCGAGGTGGCGAAGGCCGGGGCCTGCCGGCACAGAGTCAGGACCAGGAGATCAAAGAGCTCGGGGGGCAGCACCTCCTGGAAGAGAGCCATCAGCAGAGATGGTCCTTGCTCCAGCGCTGCTGAAGCTGGCAAGAAAACCCAGGGAGGGGGACAAAGGGCATCCCCTCACCTGCCGCCCCAGCACCGCCTGCACGACCAGCAGGAGCTTCTCTGACAAAGGCAACTCCAGGACTTGGCTGCAAAGGACAGCGAAGAGGAGATGCGATGCTCACATGGCCTCACTGGTGCTCCTGGAGTGGCCCGAACCAGCTGGACCCACAGAGGCAGGCGTGAGGGCAGAAGCAGAGCTGTCGCCCCTGCAATCTCGTTGATCTCTTACCTCAGCACCAGTCTCACACAGTCTGGCTCCAGGCACTCCTCCACAAGCTCACACACCAGCTTGGTCTGCTCAGCGCCTGCAAGGGCAAAGCAGAAGGGGGAGAGCCTCTAAAGGTTGCCAAATTCACGGGGACATGCCTGACCCTTCCTGGCACCCCTTCATGCAGGGGTACATCCCAGTCGGAACACCCAGAAATCACACAGTGCCCCCTTCTACTGTTCAGGATAATCCAAGCTTCCTTTGCCTATCTGCAGCCAGGGTTTAATTAGCACCAGTCCCTAGGAAAAGGGGATGCTGCTGTGGCAGGGATTCAAGCAGAACCCTCTCCTCGTGCCAGCAGAGCCACCTTGGGGCAGCTTTGGCCCCAGCATTAGGAGTTGTCAGGAATCCTCAAGTCCATGGAGGGATGGCAACTGTCCCCAGCCTGGCCTCCCCTCCCTCCCAGGCATCTGCAAACCCATCTCCCATCCCAACCCAAGTGTCCACCTGCCCAGATAAAACCAGCACCATCCCTCCGTGGTTCCTAATACACGCTTTGGGCGATAAATGCCTCCTAGAAGATAGCCCTCTGCAGCTGGGGCTTCCCTTCCCGCTGCATGCAGCCCACGGCCCCTCTCCAGCTCCCTCAGCTGCTCCCAGAAGCTGTGCCTCCTGCAAGCCCATCGCACCTTCCCCTGGCTCCCGCAGGACCGCAGCCACCAGGACTCGACAGAAGGGCTGGGAATACTTGGAGCAAAATGAAGTGAGAGCAGCCATGAGGTGGCGGGAGGGCGGCTGGGTGAGGGACAGGACCTACGGACAGAAAAGGCAGGAGGATGGGGATGACAGTGAGGGAAACGGGGTGCAGGAAACCTCTGCCCCCACACTTACTCGCCTCAGAAAGAGCTGCTCTGCCAGGATGGCTGCACTGGTGTAGCTGAGGTCGGGGGTGAGAGCCAGCAGCCAGCTGCAGAAACGCACTAGGAGGTGCTCCGGGCACGTGGAGAGCTGGAGGAAGGAGCACAGCCCCTCGAGCTGGAGATAGCAGAAGGGACAGGGATGTTAGGGACAGCAGCAGGCCCTCCGTGGCACTGGCGGTTGCAGCAAGGATGCTGAGGCTCACCTGGCCGGGAGAGGAGTGGTTCAGGATGTGCAGCTCAGGCGGGATGCTCAGCTCTGAGTGCTGCAGGGAAACACGGTCCTTGAGTAATACACCAAATAAACCGACCCACAAAATACAGCTCCAGAGCTTTTCTCTTCCCTGCCACCACCCGCTACAGCCGGCACTGACCCCGCAGGCTGCCCACCATCCAGCACATCCCCAGGAGGAGGTGGCAGGTATTAGTCCCTGAGCCCAGAAGAGGTGGCAGCAGCACTTTTTATCCCCCTCCCATCATCCCAGTGAAACCCACCTCCTCCCCCATCCCTCCTGGAGGCCCAGGCATGAGCACATTTAGACCAACAGCTCCAGGAGAGAGACAGAAGCAATCACTTACATTGGACTCCTTCTGCAGCAGCATTTTTAGCCTCTGTCCATGCACCTGAGGAAAACGAGATGAAGGAGCAGAAATCAGACTGTAAAGGCTCACTGGCTGGAAGACCAAAGCAAACCCTGCCCGGTACCTGGAGAAAGGACTGGACCTCCTCCACTGCCAGCTCTGCCTGGGACATCTTCCTGGGCTCCCCGGCCCCATCCTGCTGGGAGCTTTCCAGAGTGGCTCCAGCTGGGCTCTGAGCAGATCTGTCCTCCAAAATCTCCCCAGGCATCTCCTCTTCCACCTCTGTCGCATGCCCACCCTTCTGGGTTCCCAGGGGATCAAACACCACCTCCTCCACCAGCAACCTCTTCCCCTCTCTCTCCTCATCCAACTCCAGGCTCTCCTCCGACGCTTTCGTGCGCTTCCCATCTTGAAGCACAGAGTCAGCCATGTCCCCAGCAGCACTGAGCTGCTTCTTGAAGTACCAGTTCAGTTTTCTTCGCCCCTCTGGTTTGTTCTGGGCAATTTTCTGGCACAGGCACCTAAGCTGCTGCCGGCATGTGGAAGACAAGGGAGCGGGAGGTGGGAAGCGCTCCTCTCCCCTCGGTCCCTGCCGGAGCAGATCCCCCAGCGTCCGCACCCAGGGATCCACGTGGGAATCCTGCTCCACAGCCTGGAGCAGCCGGCTGAGGCAGCCCTCCGGCACCATGGCTTGCACCACGAGGAAGAGGGAGAAGAGGTTTCTCTGGCACACAACGGGGAGCAGCAGCAGCCGCGGCTTGCTGGATAAAGAGAGAAAAGGGAGAGGCGACGCGTCAGAGCAAAGCCTGGAGGCCTTATTGCCAACCTGCCCCACGGAGCAGAGTCTAACGGGACTAGGAAGCGAGAGAAGGAAGAAAAGACCTTCACAGCTTTTGCAGACACAAGGTGGAAGACCGGTGGGTCCCTGCTACGATCCTGACTTCACGTACTGACCGCTGCACCCAGGGGGGGAAGAGGATGCACAGCGCCAAATTGGGCACCCGATGTGCCAAACCAACCACAAAACATCAACTTTGGGAAACGCAGCCAACTCACACAGCCAGGGCCCCCTCCGGCCCCTCCAGCGTGGGCTCCTCAGCGCACAGAGCTGCAGTGAAGGTCTGCCAGGGAAACGCCTGCCCTGGTCCCTCGTGGACCTGGACCCGCTGCAGCATTCGGAGGGCAGCCAGTGTCCCAGAGGAGCCGGAGGCGAGCATGTGGAGCAGGAGGCGGCACGGCTTGTCGAAGCTTCGCAGCCAGGGCAGGGAGGGGGGCTCCATCGCTGCTGGGGGGGCTTCAGAGCCACCTGCAAGAAAACCGGGGAGATCCTGACATGGGTCATGCTGAGAAGGGTGCGGGGAGGATCCGCACACCCAGGACCCGTCCGGCTGTGCTCTGGAGCAAACCCTGGGGTCTTCCCTCGCCAGCTGCAGTTTCAGGGGCTGCCCTTACCTGCGCGCAGGGAGGTCGGTGAGTGGTTATCCTCATCACCCGAGGACGCAGAAGCCTTACCGAGCATCACAGCCGGGCCAGAGGACCGGGAGCTCACAGCTCACTTCGCTCACAGCTCCTCCATCACCACCTCAACGCTCCCCCCGCTGCCCTCCCGGGGGGGGCGAGAGGGGAAACCCCCGACTGCTGCTGCCGGTGATCCCCCTACCCCACTGCGGCTCCCTCCTCCGGGAACAGACCGGCCCTAACCCCCCCGGTGCCCGCAGCCACCCGGCCCCGGGGTTGGCCGTCCACTGCCCCCGGTAAACCGCGCCGGGCAGAGCCGCTCGTCCCCGGGGCAGCCCGCACCGGGCAGACACTCACCTGGGGCNGGGGCAGAAGGCGAAGGGCAGGGAAGAACCGGGTACCCGGTATCGCCCCCTCCCCGCCGAAGACTGTCCGGTCCCCGTGTCCCAGGACCCGCAGGCACCACCCCCGGGACCGACAGCGCACGCGCCGCTTCCGGCCCCGCCCCGCTGGAAAAGCGCGCCGCGCATGCAAATCAACCCCCACCCCCCCGCAAAATCGATGCATTACGCAAATTTAACCTTAAAGCCAAACCCTAATATCCCCCC
>VZSZ01001536.1:401125-413126 GCA_013398815.1 Ibidorhyncha struthersii | reverse complement strand
TGGGGGCTTCCCCTGGGGGCGCTCGAAGTGGGGAGGGGGGGAAAGCCTGGGGGTCCGCGGCTGCTCCCCTCAAACTTTGGGGTGTTCGGTGGTCAAGAGCGGAGCGCCGTGGTGGCACATGGCCGGGCTGTCCCTGAGCCCACCCTCGCCCGGTTTGGGGTTGGGGGGCTCAAGCTCATTTTCCAGCTTCATCCCCATAGCAAGGGAAAGGTTTGGGACTGGGACCGGCTCCTGGGGGGGTCTCGCTGGCCTTGGGATCGATGAGAAACGCAAGCAGGAAAAACAAAGCAGCTACAAGACCTGGGAATCACGGCAAATCCCTGGAAATCATGGCAAATCCAGCATGGCCTCTGCTGGAAACCCTCCCAAAGGGCAGCCCACCAGGGGCCGAGAAATCTCACAAAAAAGAAAAAACACCAACCCCCAAAAAAGGTTGGACACTAAAAGGTTCTTAAATATTTAGTTCAGATTTATTTAAAGTCAAGTCAGTTTGTGGACACTATATTATTTAAAAACACTTGGAGTTTTGTACTTCTAGCAAAAATATACATTTCAGTTTGAGGGTTGTTACGCTGTCGAGGAGGGAAGAGCAAAAAGTTCCCCAAGTGATGAGGACGCGAGTCCTGCGTGCCAGCCACGGCGGGGGATGCCACCGGGGGCTTCCGGGAGGACAGATCCCCGGGCTCCGTGCAGCACACCCACATCTCCGGTGCCTTCCCCGAGAGGGTTTCAAAGTGCTTTAGAAACGGTAATTCATAACACCCCTGCGAGGTAGGGAGGGGAAGGGGCCGGGCGGGCAGAGGGAGGGAAACTGAGGCACGGCAAGGAGCCGGAGTGTGGCAGCAGGGGCAGGTTTGGGACCCGCCAGCCCTGTGACGTGGAGAGGAAGCCCAGCGCTCTTCCCCTTCAGGTTTTAAAGGAATTATTGCACCAGGGAAATCTGCCACCCTGAAGAGGAGGAAAATAAAATAAAACTGACTAATTTGTTCCCACAAGCCCTCCTTGGGAATATCAGTATTTTAATAAGGCTGCTCGGGACACACGGGACCACGAGCTGCAGACGGGTAAGTGCTGCTTCTTAGGTCAGACACCGTCATCCCGAGAGCGGACCGAGCCCTTCCCGGGTCCGTCATCTCTCCCAGAGCCCGGGTGACACAGCCCCCTGCACAAGGGTCCCCTCCCAGGCACAGGCAGCACCGTGGCGTTTCACTACAGCTGCAAGAAGTTGTGAGGTAAAGTCCCAGAAGGGCTCTGGGTTTAGGCAGACCCTGATGCCTGAAGCTGTCCCCACACTCGGGATGGTGGCAGAGGAGGACGGGGCAGTTTTCCCGACCCGGCCACGCTCGCTAGGAACCTCCTGCTCATTGTGAGCATCCCACCCTCTCCCTCCCTTTTTATAAATACTTGGCATTTATACTGTGTTTTACAGCTGCAAAGCTCTTTGCAACCAATGCATTAATTAGTCCTCGTTCTCCCCCTTCGAGCAGAGTGAAGGTGACAATCCAGCTCCCTTTCAGAGGGGAAACTGAAGCAGGGCAGTTAACAGACAGGTCAATGCCCTTTCAGCATCCCGAGCGCTGTGGGGTGACCGTGGCTTTGCTTTCCCCTCGCTGGTGTTGCTGAAGGCTCTCCTTGCTCCGGTGATCACAGGAGCCTCTGCTGCCCACGCTGCCCTGCAAAGCCCCCCGAGCTCCCCGGGGCTTGGGAAGGGAGGTGCAGGACAAGCCCTGCCACCTAAATCCCCACCAGTCCCAGGCCTGCCCCTCGTGTCTACGCAGAAAAGCCTGGGGAAGCAGATTCTGGCCGCTGCTCTGAAGGTGAATATTTATTTTCTCCCACCTCCCCATCCCTCCTTCTCTCATACCGAGGTGCCAAGGGGCACGATCCCTCTCAAACAGGGTTCCAGGAGAAAAGGCTCCCCCACGGCACTTGGGGGGAAGGCAGAGATCACACAATCCCTCTGGGAGACAGGGATGTGCCACACAGCGAGGGGGGGCTGCAGCAGAGCTGGAACAGCCTTACCCGTCTCCAAATACTCTGGCTTTTCTTTGGGAAAGAGAGAAACCCTTTCATTACACTGTCCTAGACTTCACGGCTCAGGACTACATCTTCGGAGTGCAATATAAATAAGAAAATAAAGACATGCTGTCCGCGCTCTGCTGGCCCCGCCGGATGACACCCGCTCAGCGCTCCTAATGACCAGAGCATCCCCCCCATTCCCAAGCTGCCGCAGGAACCCCACCGTCTGGGCCATGTAAACCGGCCGGCTGCTCCAGAGGCCCCCGGGAGCGGCTGAAGAGCCGGGCCGTAGTAACGGAAACAGTAGCTTATGGTTTGCATTTGTCAATTTGTTAGTGTGTGTTACCGGAAGCCCTTGCCTAGCAGGTGGTGGCTGCAAAGTCTTACGGCATCTTGCCCTATGTACCGCATGTCAGGGTCACGTAGAAAAGAGTTTCCAGTAGAAGAAATGGAAGACATGGGGAAAGGTTTTCTGTGTTTCTGTACAAAGAGTCTTGATGGGAATCCATGGCTTCATTCTCATAAATAACAGGTCCTTAGTACATGTCCTTGTAGATCTCCTGCAAAAGCGGGTGCAGAGATGTCTCCGTCTCCGTCTTTTTGATCTTCTGCACCAGCTGGGCGTGCTCCGTCACCAGCTGCCGCAGGTCGGCCATCTTCTGCAGCAGCTTGGGGAAGAGGTACTGGGCATCCGGGTGGTTGGACTGCAGGTGAAACTCCAGCGCTCGCAGGATGTTGTCTTGGATCTCCTCCACCTGCTTCACGTTCATCAGGCCAGGACGGTCTGTGGAGAGGAAGCATGGTAGCTGTAGCGTTATGGTGTAGCCCTCCAAAGCACATGCTCCTCCTGGGGAAAGGGAGATGGGGACTGAAACCCACCCACCGTGACTCCAACCTGATCAACTAGACAAGGGCAGAAGCGTGCCCTTGGACAATATATCCCACAGCAGCATGTGAGGAGGAGATGCCACTTCTACGCTCCTCGTTCTTGGTCCAAGCTTGCTAGGCGTCACCGCCACAGAGAAACTTTGGGTTTGGAACAGTCCAGTTCTTCTCCTGTCCCCCTAAGACACCCCGGGCTGATCGCAGGGCCAGCTGCAGCTCAGCTCCCCCAGCCCAGCCCCAACCACCTCTAAGTACAGGAGGACTCTTCCTGACACTCGCATGGCCAAGAGCACTTGCTCACCTCCACACAGGATAATGGCAGCCACAAACAGAGACAGGTCACTGTCATCCAGCTCCAGCGCATTGAATTTCACAGCAAACTCAAATTTGGGCTCCATGATCTCATTGAACGGCTTGCGCAGGCTACGCAGGAACTCACGGGTGACAAAGCCATTCCCGTTGGCCACCAACAGCCCATCCTTGTTCATGATAGAGGCCAGCATGGCGAAGATGGCTTCGTGCACCCCATACTTCAGCAGAGTCACTTGATCATTCAAGTAGAGGCCTAAGAAGCTGGGGATGCTCTTGGCGAACTCCGTGAGCTCCCGCACAGTCTCCACTGTGGTGCACTGGCAGCGGTAGAAGACGTGCACCCCGATCTCCTTGTAGGGGGGAATGCCGTTCACTAGCTGTTTCCAGACCAGCCCCTTTTCTGCCTGCCACAAGGTGTCCATGTCGTGGATCACAAAAGGCTGCTTGAAAAAGAAGCAAGCAGTTAGGAACCTGCCGCGGGGACTGGAGATACCAGCGCTGCCGAGGACACCCACATTTGTCTGCCTGTCAGTGCCCAGGCAATCTGCATCCACCCACAACAGCACAAGTCTGCAGAGCAACGGAGATTCTCCCAGCGAGGCGCAGGACGTGTAGAGCCCACCTGGCTGCAGCTGGGAACTGCTGCATGTGGAACAGTTACAGCAGGAGGGAGATGTGCAGCATCTCCCAGAGAACAGGCTCCCATGTTATTCTATGGCCAACCCTGCCTGCCCTGGGGAGGGAACTTACTGGGGTGCTGCTGGCCTTCCCGGTCAAGATACCTCTCGCCTTCTTTTTGGTCATGTTGAAGTTTTTCAGGTAGGCGTTGTAGATGTGCTTGGAGAAAGCTTTCAGGTCAGCCACCTGCGGGTTCTGGCAGCTGATCTCGCTCGCCGTCAGCCCCGCCACCAGCTTCCTCTTCTCTGCCTCCGGCATGCGGCCAAAGCGGATTGCTGCGGTGAGGGGCAAAACCAGCGGGTCAGGACACCAGGGATGACCCCTGGAGACAAGTCCAGGGAGGCAGCGGTCTGCTGTGCCACCGCAGACAGAGGTCTGATGGTGAACACCTGCAGCTATGCAACATGATGCTCCTCCAGGGCTGCAGCTCCTCCAGCACTGACACCTTCATGAACCAGCCACTGCTGCTACCCTTGCCAACCCCACCTCACACTAAGCTCCCATCCCCCCTCCTCTGGGCTCTCGCACAAGCCCTGATTCCCACAGAAACACCTTGGCTTGGCCAGGAAGAAGATGGTTACACCTGAAATTTAAAAATCCCAGCACAGAAAAGCAATCTGGGTATCCAGTTCCCATTGGGTCAACCTGTAAGGGAGAGCCATGTGCCAACAGCCAGCCTGCACGGTGGCAATGAACAGCCCTTTCTCATACAGAAGAAGGGGATGACACTCACCGTTATGTGACATGCCCAGCGAGAGGCATTTCTGGAAGCGGCAGTACTGGCACTTGTTCCGGTTCTTCTTCTGAATCTTGCAGCTCCTCTCACACTTCTCGTACTCCAGCTTCATGCGGATCGTCCGGCGGAAGAAACCCTGCAGGCAGGCAGCACAGAGGGGGGATGCGGAGCAGGGGGACAAAGGAGCAGCAGAATTAGCACCTCTGGTTTGGGATCAGGCTGGTTTATTATCCCCAGGAGCCCCACGGAGGTTCAGCTCCTGGAGGAGCCCTGGGTCTCTGACACAAGCAGAGCCTCTATCCCAAGGAGAGGTTGTGTGGTGGGAGAAGGGGGTTGCAGAGAAGGAACCGTGGAGGGCAGCCCACGGTCCGGTGCTGGACACCGCGTGTGTGATACTGCAGGCAGCCAGCAGGGAGGGATGGAGGAACAAGTTGCAGGCCAGCCCCAGCCTGCAGGAATGCCTGGCAGGACCTGGGCCACTAACACAGCTCCGCTGGCATCTGCTGTGGGGGAAAGAATTTCAGAGGCACATCCAAGCTGCGGCCAGTGACCTCAGGGGGATAAACACACAGCTCACTGCTGATCTGCAGCACAGAAAGCATCTTTAAAAGCAAAGCTGGAGTCCCCATGGGAATAGATGAATTTGCCTTACAAAGTAAAGCATGATGGGGCAAGATTTGGGCCATACGCATCTGAGCTGCCTCCCCCAGGACGCTATTTGTGTGCCTGCCTCTACACTCCACACTCTCTGGACAGGTTGCAAATGATTTTTTTACAATCACTAAATCCTGCATCCCTGCTTTGCTGCAAACCTGCCTGTCTGAAGAGATGGCATGCTCCCTGGGGTCTAATATTTGCTTGGCGTTGCTGAACCCAGCCCTCCTCAGGGCATACGTACCTTGCAGCCCTCGCAGGCATGCACACCGTAGTGAAACCCCGAGGCTTTGTCTCCGCAGACCCTGCACTCCACATTCAGCGCTCCCAAGGCTGCCTCCTCGCAGCCCATCTGCAGTTGGTCCGACAGGGATGGAGAGGAGCTCTGCGAAAGGTCTGCGAACACACAAACGGATATGTCCTTTCATGTAGTAGCTGCAAACACAGTGTCGTGTCCACCTCCTCCAGTCATGGGGCTGACGAGGGAGCTCCAGCACTGTCCCAGCCTGCCACTGGCATTGCATCTGGGCAGTTAACCTCTGAGATCAGGCACTGGCTGCAGGCAGATGCCATGCACAGAGCCAAGAGTGACCCCAGCGCGCCCCAGCAGCTGAGAGACTCCACATCAGCGCCGATTTCTTCCCTCTGGCATTCATGTCTAGGCAATGCAACCCAACCAGCAAATCTTATAATCCCCAGTTGGCAGGCAGCTGGCACAGGGCTGCCCATCTGGAATGCCCAGGGCTCTGGACGAGCCTCTTCAGTAGCAACAAACCTTCTCCTCCAGCTCCTACAATCAGTTTGCACCGAGGACTTCAAGAAGCGGTCAGGGACAAAGTATGCTCAGGCACCCTGAGAGTCCTCCCCATCTGGGGTACAACATTACCTGCCTGTCCATTTAATTTCCATCTCACATCCTGGTGCTAATGGCTTTGCAGTAACCACAGAGGAAGAAATAAGCCTCTCCATAATTTGGCTCTCAATGTATTATTTCACAAAGGGAAGAGATTAAAACTAGGCAAAATCCATTCACGGGCAGGTCCTCTGCCCTTGCAGCTGAGCACGCTGCCCAGAGGATGTGGATGCCTGGATGCTCCAGGGACAGATGAGCTCCCGTGGCTCCACTCACCTGTGTAGCTGCTCGAAGGCAGCGAGCTGTCTGGTCCTCCACTTGGGTCCGAGGCTCCGCTTGCCACTATCACTGTCTTTTCCTCTTCCTCCTCCTCTTCCCTGACCTCAGGTACTTCCTCCTGTAGTTGTTCCATAATTGATCACCCCTCAGTGCCAAGACTGCAATCCCTGTCATAGCTCTGGCATCATCCGCGTCTATCCGAGATGGACCCTACCAGGCTGTTCCTGCTAGCCTGCGGGACAGAGGGAGAAAGGCGCAGTGTCAGCTCTGAACGCCCACACAGAGCATCTCAGCAGCAGGGTGGCGTGTAACCACGCTAGTCCTGCTCTGCTTTCTCCCCTTATCCAGGGAGACAAGCAGAACCCGGGGCCTTTTAAAGGTCACTTTGCACCCTGGTATAAACACTCTGTAGGACTCAAGGAAGCAAAAGCTCATCTGAATTGTATTTAAAGCCCAGTAGACGGAGCCCAGATCACAATCCAGCCCAGACGCTACCCAGGGACCTGGGCTCCCCAGCTTGCCAGTCCCATAGCAGAAACACTGCCCCAGACAACGTCCCCCAGAGCCGCTAGCACCCTGGGATGCCACGGTGGTAGCCAAGGCTGGGGTTTGACAGAGCCAACACCACCAGAAAGATTAAGGTAGGGTTGGCTTCACCCCACATCCCCACCCAGCCAAGGCAGAGCTTGGATCGAGGGCAGCAGCTGATCAGGGTGCAGCAGCCCCATGCCCACGGGTGGGAGATGTTAGGGGAGCGGGATTCGGTGCAGCAGCAGGCGGTGGCTGAAAGCCCTCAGCCCGTGCGAGCCATCTGCAAGACCGATGGCTTCCTGCTGGCCCCCGCGCTCACACTCCTTCCCGTTACGGCACTGCCAGTTACAGCATTTGTGATTATTTTCACTCGTCATGTTGTAACTGGCCCTCGCTCCTCTGCCAAGAGTTGCTGGGTTGAACGTGTTGTGTTGCTCCGCGCAGCTGCTGGGCCATGCTCAGCCACGGCGTCCAGCAGTGTGATCGCGACGGCCGCACAATCCAGCTAGTGTCTTAATCCTGGGTTTCCTGTGGGAGGGACGGCCCCATCCTCCCCCTGCACGCTTCCGCTCCTTGTTTGCCTTAGTCCATCCCAAACAGCCCACAAAAAACTCAAGCTGTGCAAGCGATGCATCGCCAGTACCATGACCATCGCAGAGTCGTTCCCACCTCCCTCCCAACCATGCCGGATCTCTCCTGAATGTCCAGCTCATGCAGCGACATCCCAGTGCTCGTTTACCTCCAGATCTTGATTCCTAAACTGACTCTTGCTTGAGTAATTAATATCTCAAGCCCAGTTTATGCAGAGTTGCACCCACTTCCTTAAAGGAGGTACTTTTAAGTGGAAAAATATCTATCAGCAAAGCCACTGAAATCCAGCTTCCACCAGGAAAGCCTCAATTTGCAGGCACAACTTAAACTGATGCGGCATTTTCAAGCTTGCATTAGAGCGAAGCGAGTAAGTTACTTGCAGGGGACTCACATAAAGGCAACCCCCAAGCATCAGGACAGTCTGCGAGCCATGCCCAAGCCCACGCTAGGGCACAGGGCTTGCTGGCGGGGGGCAGCAGTGGCCCAGGACTCTCTGGGCTCACTTTCCCTCCCGCAGCAGACCCTCATGCCCAGCACTTTGGACCTGAGCCGCAGCCAGCTCCTTGGACTTGCTGGAAAGCCGTCAGCATCAAGCAAGGTCAGGGCTCCCTGCGAGATCAAGCAAGCAGCTGAGGGAGAGGACAAAACCTGTAAGCGGGAGGTTGAACACAAACACGTTGCAAAGCCAGGACCCCAGGAGAAGTTAGAGAGCATCTATGGCTCATTTTAGCGGCCAGCCCAGCCAAACCATGACACACACCCCAGAGCTGGTGCTGCACTGGAGTCTGGGTCTCCACTGGGCGAGGGGGCTTTGATTTTCCCTTCCACGCCGGGAATTCAGACTGCCGGACAGATGGCTGTGTTTCAAGGAGAGGTACGTTAGAGGCCACTAGCAAGCACGGCTGCCCTGCTCTCCTTTACAGCAGGAGCAGGCAGAGGGGTGCTCAGACAAGGGCAGAGCGCTCCCTTCCCGTGCCTCCGCAAGAGCACTAAGGGACCATTGAAGGGCTGTGTTATCCTTGGCCTCCTCTCACACATCCCGCGCGGTGGGACATGGCACACAGGCAGGAAAACCTATTCATCGGAGATGAAGGGTAACGAGCTTGATCGTTTTGAAGGCTATATATATAAATGAATGTACAAACATCAGGAAAATGCTTTTGCCTGGAACAGCAGTTAGCGGGGGAAGCTTGTGGCAGGAGAAACTAGTCTATGGTGGAAAATACAGCCAGCAGCAGCTTAATGAGCTTCTTATTAGCTCTCCTTTGTCTCTGGCACCCAGCACAGACCACTTCCTTTAAACCCAGTGCAGATGTAGCCCTCTGCTTTGCTGCAGCAGCCTCATGGCATGTTGCTGTTGGAATAATATAGGCACATTCCTCCAACTGAATCCCTCTGTCCTCCATCCGCCAGGTCTACTCAGGGCCGTGTAATCTCAGGGTGGCAGTGAGTTTGTGATGTGCAGTTCGCTCCCTGAAAGCCACCAAAGAAACTCCAAAACTGCGCTTGGAGTTGGCCTGGCTAGAGATGGGTGTGCAGCAGAAGGGGGAAAGCAGAGGGCAAGATGCAATGCCGGGCTCCAGCTAAGGCTCCTCATGCAGATGCAGACATTATGGTAAGGATAAGGGTTCAGATCCCACCCTTCAAGAGTGGCTGGAGAGCCAGAGAGAGAAAAGCTCCTACCAGAAAGGTCTGAATGTATTGTTTTCACACCTCCTTGCAGGCCAAGAGTACAGGGGCCTGGGCAGAGGGAAGCTGCAAGAGCTGTTTGCACACCTGCCTTTCCCTTAGCCATTCCCCTGTTTTCTAAACAACAGAGAGAGAGGGAGAGGAGGGAAAAAAAGGGATTAATTTCACACAGGAGGCTGCACCCCCTGCCTTCGGCAGATGAAAGGCCAAGGCAGCCGCTGCCTGGATGAAAGACGGCATGGGCTGTGCCTGCGCACCCCGGTGTGGAGCGAGCTGGCTCGGCATGGCACCCGGAGAGATGTGGACCCCCAGCCCTCCCCTCCGAGCCGGGGGCAGCAGCATGGCAGCCAAACCCGAGCCCATGCAGAGACTGTGGAGATTTGCTGAGGTTTCACACGCGCTCCTCCGTTCCCTTGTGAGCCCCATGATTCAGAGTGGGGCATCCAGAGAAGCCGCAGCTCCCCAGAGGTTTGTCCGAACTCTGTCCCTCTGAGCGCGAGGAGGGCCCTGCTCTGCCAGCATGGCCATGGGCAGGGTTGTCACAGCCCTGCATCTTTGTGGGATGGCACTGGGAATGGCTGCGTGGATGGCAGAGGATGGCCAAAGGACCTTTCTCAACACCAGGACCTCCCCATCTGCTTGGTGCCTCCACATCCAGCTGCAAAACGGGCAGAGAGGAGGGATAACTCATTTTTCCCCCCCTTGGCTAAAAAGCCACCCGCCGGAGCACAGCGTACAAGCTTCAAGCTGCAGGGAGAAAGGCAGAAATTCCTGCCCGGCATAACCGTTTTTCCGTTCGGCAGCTGTCACAGGGCAGCGATGGAAAGACAGGATGGAAACAAGGACGGGGACCGTGAATTCCTTCCTAAGCTTCTCCAGAGAATCCGGCAAAGCTGTTTCCTTTCCTCTTCCCACAGGATAGGAATGAACAAGAGGGCACGCGTCTTGTGAATTGCTGTGCCCTTGCCTCAATTCCTGTTTCAAGGAGCTCCGTCAACCCTGGCTGAGACAGCAGCCTCCCTTCCCGGAGCCTGCAGCCGGTGGAAGGTGGGTTTGTTTGCCGGCTGCGGGCTTGGGCAGATGTCTGCTGGCTGCCCCGCTCCCACGCTGCAAACAGCACGGGCAACAGGTTTATCTTTACTAGAAGCAGAAGCTGGCATCTATGCCAAGCTAAACCATACGGCAGGAAGCAGGGGGAGAGGCATGGCACAACGAGACGAGGGAAAAAAAAAAAACAGTAATAAAAGTTAAAAGGAGGCAAATCTTCAGCGTGGACCCCTTGCAAGAAGGCAGTACTTCTCCAGAGCTAACCAAGATCCAAGCCTCCAGTTCATCAACCTGCAGCTTGTATGCTTTTGGCCTCACAGCTCCTCACCACTCATTAGCATGTAAACCTCAGAGCCAAGTTCAGAGAAGCAGAAGCTGACAAGCCAGCGAGGAAGTGCCCACTTCCCCGTGGTCCATGTGCAGGAGGAGTGACAGGGATGGACAATTCCAGTTTCTCACCAGGATTCAAGTCCCACACGCAGAGCAAAGCGTCACAAGAAGGGGACGTGCATTTCAACACAGACACCCGAGTGCTGGCAGCCAGACAGCCGCAAAATAAGAGCAAGGAAGTGCTCATAATTAGAAGGACCTCATCTTTAAACCAGGTGTAGGTTCACTGGTGGTGGGCTCAACCAAGAGGTAATTTCGGTGTCCTCACGGGGCTGGAGAGAGGACACCTTCCCCCATTCCCCTCCAAGAGAACATACATTTGTTTCTGATACATTTATACAGATGGGATTGACCAAGTCCCCACCGCAGCCTGGAGTGGCAAAATGCCAAAAAAAGGTCCAAACCTCCCAAGAGCCAAGTCACGGAGTTGATCTGCTCAAAGCAGTTGCTCACATTACCATAGAAGAGGTCACCAGAAATTGCAAAAGGAAACCAATTGACCACGGGAGCACTTCTGGCTTGAATTTTTATTCCTCTGCACAAAAATATTCACCAAATTCACAGTCAACAGAAGTGAATGCTTTTGGAAGGGGCGAGATGAGAACTCGCCCCTCTATATGACAGTGCTACCTGTGATGTGCAGCACGTACTGAATCCACAAACAAGAACTGAACTGAATCCATAAAAAAAAGTGATTGTCGCTTGTTGGCCATCATTTGCAGACGTCCCTTGGGTTGTGTCACTGCTTCCGATATCTGCTGATCAAGTACCAGTTTCTGTTCCTCCTCCTACACGTCAGCTACTACTAAGGAAAGCCGAATAAGAGCTAAGCAGATGCTGCAATACAGGAAAGGTAACTAAGTGCAAAAAACAGCAGAGACAAACATGGAAAACATGTTTGTTTTTGTTCCTCAAAGATCAACACACCCCCTCATTAGCTAATGAGATCTCAGCAGCACTTACTACCCAAGTGCTTCCTCCCTTACTCAAAGTCTTGGCCGCAAGGCAGGCTACACGCAGAAATAAACTACTAGAGCTAGCGAGGAAGGCACCCCTCCACGCAGCCCTGGCCATGCAGGGCCAGATTTTCCCCTTGAAGCATCTGCTCAGACATTGTACCATGCCCCAGTCCAGTCCCGTGATCTTCTCTCCAGCGCTGCTCTGCGCAGGCTATCTGCCTTTCCCCAAGTACGAGCCCAGCCGACTAAGCAGCAGGGTGCTGCCAAAGCTGCTATTACCATGTTGCTGCTAATTACTCAGGATCATGTGACAGAGGGTGCAGGAGATTCCCTCACTTCTCTTGAGCAGCCAGGCTTGCCAAAATGAATCACACATCT
>VZSZ01001536.1:377592-390520 GCA_013398815.1 Ibidorhyncha struthersii | reverse complement strand
GGCTCCTCCTGAGGCAGAAGCAGAGCTGGGCAGGAGCCACCAGAGAGCCGTGGGCAGGAGGCCGGGCAGTAACCTGCGTGCTGCAGCCCACGCTGTGCCGGAACGGGGAGGGAACAGGGATTTGTCTCAGGCAATGAAACTGGGACTTGAGGTCCAGAGAGGTGCTGCCGCCAGCTCTGTGTGGTGCCGGATGCTATGGGACCCCCATGACACACCACTCGGGGTGCCTGTGGCAGCTCTGGGGCTCTCTTCCCCTTCCCAGTCCGAGCCCCTCGCTGCTTTCGCTCCTCCCTTCCCCAGCCAGATCAGCTGCCCGCCAGGGCGGTTGCAAGCCACCTGCTGTCAATGCTGTCACTTAAAGTCTAAGAACACAGAATCACAGACTCTCCTAGATTGGAAAAGACCTGTAAGATCACCTAGTCCAATCTGACACTGCCAAGCCCACCACTAAACCGTGTCCCTGAGCACTATATCTACACAACCCTTAAATACCTCCAGGGATGGGGACTCCACCACTGCCCTGGGTGACGCGTTCCAGTGCCTGATGACCCTTTCGGTAAAGAAATTCTTCCTAATATCTAATGTAAACTTCCCTTGGCGCAACTTGAAGCCATTTCCTCTTGTTCTATCACCTGTTACTTGACAGAACGGGTCGACTCTCACCTCTCTGCAACCTCCTTTCAGATAGTTGTAGAGAGCAGTAAGGTCTCCCCTCAGCCTCCTCTCCTCCAGGCTGAACATCCCCAGTTCCCTCAGCCGTTCCTCATAAGACGTGCACCAGACCCCTCAACAGTTTGGTTGCTCTTCTCTGGACATGCTCCAGCGCCTCAGTGTCCTTGTGGTGAGGGGCCCAAAACTGAACACAGTACTCAAGATGTGGCCCCACCAGTGCCGAGCACAGGGGTAAAATTACCTCCCTGCTCCTGCTGGCTACACTATTCCTGATGCAGGCCAGGATGCCGTTGGCTTTCTTGGCCACCTGGGCACACTGCTGGCTCATGTTCAGCCGGCTACCAACCAACACCCCCAGGTCCCTCTCTGCTGAGCAGTTTTCCAGCCACTCCTCCCCAAGCCTGTAGCGTTGGCGGGGGTCGTCGTGGCCAAGGTGTAAGACCCGGCACTTGGCCTTATTGAAACTCATACAGTTTGTCTTGGCCCATCGATCGAGTCTGTCTAAATCCCTCTGCAGATGGAGCTGATTTTATACCTTCGCATCCTACGTAACCCACAGAGGTGGCTAATCTGGTAAGTGATGTTATGTTTAAAAAGCACAAGCCCTGTCCCCACTGTGGTTTCTCAAGGAGCAGTACAGAGGTTGGTTGATGCCCCTCATTAATGCAGACGGAGCCACTTTTAGGATTTGACCCGTCCTTCCCGCAAATGTGGAACCCCAGGCCAGTGCACCGGGACAGGGGAGTCTGGGCAGAGCTGCGGGTTTGGGGCTGCAAAGGATTCACGTGGAGAGCAGCAAGGTTTGCATCTGACTCTGCTCACACACACGGTGTTACCCCATGGATAACTCCAGGAGGTTTCCCCCAGGAGACCCCCCCACAGGCGTGCAGATCCCGCACACACCCACGCTGGTGCAGGGGCGGGATGGTGGGAGCGGCAGAGAGCCGCTCTTTCCCAGCGCCTCCCTGAGCTCTCCTTGTGATCCTGCTGCGGGAGTTTATTCTTAGTTGGAGGCTCTGGGGCGCACACCGATGATGCGCATCAACTGCTGACTTAGTCAAGCTCCGGCTCTCGGTCGGCCGCTCCGGGAGGATGAGACAGATCCGGGCGCATCCAGACTTGGCGCCTGATCAAAGGCAGGTGCTGACACTGGTTCCGGCTGTTCCCTCCACGCCTGTCCTTGCCTGCAGCAATTAATGCATAGCTTTTTGCCGCATGGGAACTTGACTCTCGGGAGCAAAAGCAACGCTCTGGTGAGCTGCTGTAAGGAGGGACGGTGCAGCCCCAGAGCTGGGGAAAAGCAATGGCACTGTCACCAGCAGTGATGTGGCCTCTGGGGGCTGTGCATGGGATGAGACCCCTTGTGACCAGGGTGGAGGTGGCCCTTTTCCTCCCTGCCTAAGTGTGGTGTGGCACATACCTGTCCTGACACCTGATCAGGGATGAGATTGAGCTAACGAAGCTGTTGAGGGGGGATGCCGTCTCCCACCAGTGCATTTCCACCCAGCCCATTTCCTTCCCAGTAGAGATGGGCGTTTGGCTCCCTCCCCATTCTTGCTCTCCGGATCGCACAGACCAACGAGCAGCTTTGCCAGGGTCACCCTGGGAGGCTGCACCGATTCGTACTCCGGTCCCCACGCACCTCGATGAAAGACAGAGCCCCAGCCTCCGGTGCAGTCTATTGGGAATGTCTTGTTCCACCAGAAAACCCGTGCGGCATCGAAGGATCCCATGTCCAAGGGGACTGGCCAGGATGGCGCACGGCCAGGCAGGGATCCCAAACCCGCATGGGGCTGTAGGGGCCACGCTACTGCTCAAGACCACCCTGCTGTGTCCCAGCGCAGTGGGAAGGAGGAGGAGAGGCGATGAATTTGACCTGCAGCCCCCGCAGGGCCAGGGCCACCACGGCCATCACTGCGAGGGCTGCAGCCACCCGTGCCCTCCCCGTGCGTCGGCGAGGCTGCATGTGACCAGGGCATGGGGCCACCCAGTCACCTTCACGGGCACACAGAGCCGCTTTGTCCCAGGGCAGCTGTGCTGCTCCACTGGCACCCGCGGAAATGGCCTCTCTCGCAGTGAGGCACAAAGAAAAATAATTGTAAAAAAGGAACACTGCAAAAACTGGGGAGGAGGGGGGGGAAGAGCTGTGTGAGCAAACGCTGAAAGCCGCACAAGTAGGAAATAGATTGTAATCACCCTAACGAACTGCAGTTAATCAGTGTGAGCAGCCGTGAAATGGAGTTTGATGCAGGGCTTGCTACCAGTGCCCGTTTCCAGAGGGGACCCTGATGTGATGGGGGGCTGAGTGCACTGTACAATAAGGACCCCAAAGTCACAAGTGAATGGGACTGTATTTAAAGAGAAGTGCTTGGAAAAACTAACCCCAACGTTGGCGTGGGTTGGGTTTGTTTTGTTTTTTTTTTGTGCAGGGAGGTTTGCCAGCAGACCTGGCTTTTGTTCTCAGTTTTTCGGGGAGCAAATTAGCTGGAGGAGACAGGCCAGGCCAGTGTTACTCAAGAGAGCTGCCACATCCACCGGCTCCCCGTTCGGATGGCCCCTGGGAGTCTTTGCTATTGCCTTCTGCGGAGATTCGACCAGATCCTTCGATCAGACTTCTGAAACAGGGAGTCCCACAGTCCAAGGGCAAAGACCTCAGTGAAGCCCAGAGCACCGTTACCTTCCTATACAAGCACTTAATTAATCACACAGAGGTGTTGGCCCTCCCAGATGTTACCCCCATGCCAGCCCTGCCACCCAGAGAGGACTTCATCATCTATGGACAGTTCACCAGCATCTGTGTCCCTCTTGGCCCTCCACAGACCAACCCAAAATCCACTGGGGGAGCCTCTTTCTATGGGTGGTGTCCGATTTCGTTTAATGGGCTCTTTTCTACAGTAGGAATCAAAACCCCACACTGCCAGTGAGGGAGGTCTGGCGCCTGCAGGTCCACAGATACGCGGGGAAGGAGGTCTGCGGGCCAGCGGCTCCAAAAGCTTCATTGCTTGTTGGTTTCTGCTAACATCTACGTGACTCCAGTGACAAACAACCACCTTCAGGGTGGTGCACGTATTCATTAAGGACACTTCGGCCTTTCTGCGGGGATGGCAAGAAGGCACTGCTCTGTCTGCCAAGGCTTCCCTGACAGCCGCCGTCGCAGGGCCATGCACCGAGGGGCGCAGTGGGCGATGTAGAAGGGTTGCTGGTAGAAACCAAAGGGGAACTGCAGCCCTGGGCCACACAGTCCAAACCCACCAGTGGCTCTTCTTTTAGGCAGGGTGGAAACCAGAGTCTGTGGAGTTGAGTCCAGGTCCCACACCTAGGCAGCCCGGAGGAGATGGCTCCACTGCCTTCTCCCCAACGTTGGGCTGTCTGAGCCTCCTGGCATGTCGTGGCTGCAGCCCTTTCCCGAGGAAAATGGGAGCATCTCTGCCCTGTATGTAGTTACCTATAGGCTCTGTGCTGGTCCCCACTTGCCTCCATCCAGAGATGGCCGTATTGACTGTGTCTGCTCAAAGGGACGTGCTGGGCCCTGCAGTTCCCCGCTGGGCTCTACCATCCTACCGAGCTAGTTGGTGGGTTCTGTGGCCATGGTGTCCGCATCCGGAGACGGCGGCACGCCACTGTTCCCACCGTTGCTCACATTTTCCTTGCTGTTGACCCTTGTGGGGTTGCTGCCTTTATCCTCTGCTTTCTGCTTGAGTTTGAGGGAGGAGTCTCTCTGGGAGAGGAGGGATTGGTAGCCAGTGAAGCCTCCTCCGCTCACGTTCGTACGCTTGTCTGGGGACAGACAGAGAAAGAAGATTGTTTACCTGGGGTCCAAATTGACCTTTCAGCTAAGGAAAAGGGTTGCAGGATCTATCCATGCCAGAGGCATTGGGGTATCTTCTCTGAAAGATGGGGGTCCTTCCAGCCCCCGGGTGCCCCCGAAGAGGGGGAGATGGGTGGGAGACCGGGCTCATGCCCCAGCGTGGCCATGCTCAGGAGGGGCAGGGGAGGGTGTGATGGCCGGTCTCCTACCTCCCGGCCCGATGGGGTGCATCAGTCGGTTCATCTGGACGTTCCAGTGCTTGACGTTGGTGCTGGCCTGTCGCAGCTTCCGCTGAGCCGCCTAGGAGGGGATGGAGGAGAGGGGTGAGCCGGCCGCCCAACAGCCCCCGACCCGGGACTGCGGGCAGGAGTTTCTCTTCCCTGAGTAAGTCTGGATTGGAGGGTCCCTCTGGGATGCAGACCCAGCTCACCCTCCTCTAGGTCTTCTGCTCCTCCTCCAATCCTCCCCCCTCCACACACTCCCACTGTCAACATTGCTCTGGACTCCATCATTGTCCCCCCAGGGCAGGACATGCCTGTCCCATCTCAGCCACTGGATCACCCCGTGCCTGCCCATGGCACAGCTCAGAAAACCCTCCAGGCAATGCCAGCCTGGTCCCCAAAGCTGCTGGGTCCTCCCCGGTGTGGAGGTGACTCAGGGAGGGCTGGGAAGTCCCCTGGCACTCACACCGTGAAGGGATGTGGCACCGATGTGATGCTCACCATGACGTCTTGGTCCACCCGCTGCCTGTTCACTCTCACTTCTTCCAGCTGCTTCTGTGCCTCTTCCAGACACTTGTTCTTATTCTCCATCTCCCGCTTGAGGACTTGCTTCTCCAGCTGAGTTTTGATGATATATTCTTCTTGCTCCTCTTTCAGCTTCATCAGCTGCTTCAGCTTCTCCTCTTCCTCAGCCAGTAGCCTGTCAATGAAGAGCAAGAGGTGAGGACGTCCCTCTGTCACTTCATCCACCAGCTTTCCCCATCCCTCCTGGCATACTGGGAAGTCACCAGCACACCCCAGTACCCCCGGGAGCATTGCATAGCCATGAAGAGCATGTCCCCGTGCCCAGCCCCTGCCCTGGGAGTGAGGCTGGTCGAGGACAAGCAGGGATACCCTGGTCCTACCTGGCCTGTGCGTATCTCACGGACTCCTCATCCTGCCGCGCTTTCACCTCCTGCTGTAGGGCTTCCTGGAGACGCTCCTGCATGTCCTCCAGCTCCAGGATGCGCTTGCGCTGACGCTCTGCTTCTTCCTCCTTCAGGACCATCTCTGCCTGCATGGAGGCGCGAGCCTGCGGCAAGGAGAGGAGCCATCACCATGGGTGGCTGGCAGAGCCACCGTCGCCATCCCCAGGATCCCCTTACCCCCACATCCCTGGGTGGATGGGGCCAGACATCTCCCACACCAGGGAGAGCCCATGGAGAGAGCTCCAAAGCAAGGCTGTTTCCCTGCTCAGGAGACACACCACGTCATTTGGAGCCAGCACTGGCTGCAAAGTCAGAAATGGGCTCCCTGGCCATCCCGGCACTAGCACTCGCCTCTCACCTGCCCCCCCAGCTTCATACGCCTCGGGGCAGGCTGTCCTCATCTCCTGCTCCTCGGGTATCTCACGCCCAGCGCTGCTGACCCCTCCATCCCTCATCCCCTGGTCACATACAGTCCCCAGCAGCCCAGAGGCGATGGGTGGCAGCAGCATTGTTGCGAGACTGGGAGGTGCTCCTAAAAGCTCCTCCAAACCCCGAGGGCTGTCACAGGCAAGGGAAGGGGAAGGCAGCACCCACCCCATGCACGATGCAGCCCTGTGGCAGGACACGCCAGGAGGATGCACCCACCTGCTCAGCCTCCTGCAGCTGGATCTCCAGCGTCCTCTGCATCTCCTCGTGCTGCTGCCTCCGCCGCTGCTCCTCCTCCTGCAGGAGTATCTCTGCCTGCCGCTGGGCCTCCTTGAGCAGCTCCAGCTCCTGCAGCTTCCTCTCCTTCTCCTCCTGGAGCTGCTTGAGCCGCTGCGTCTCCTCCTCCTTGGCTGCCTTGCGCTGCTCCCGTTGCTCCCGCTGCTCCCGTCGCTTCTGCTTCAGGTCTTTGTGCAGGGACTTCTTGCCCTCAGCCTGCAGACGGATGGCCGTCTGGATGGATGGGGAGGGAAGGGGACAGTAAGTGGGGACATGGCGGGGGGGGGGTGGGGAAGCTGGGGAGGGGGCGCAGGGTGGGCACAGACCTAGCGTCCACTCCTGGCGCTGCCGAGTGTCGGAGGCGCTCATCTCGTAGGTGCGGGAGGAGGTCTTCACGCAGAACATGCACCTCTTCCCATCCCGGTCGGGCAGCATCTGCAGGGAGGGGACACAGGATGGTGTTACCCCCCCATACCACATGTTATCCCCATTTTCTTCAGCCATAGGACTTTGTTCTCCCATGCTCATGGGTGCAAAATTGCATTTTCTTGGGTTTCCCTTCCCGGGGTCTGAGGGGGACCTCCTGGGTCTCCTGTCCCCAAGCTGAGCATGGCCTGGGCTGTACCTCCACGCAGCAGTGCTTGTCCAACGCGATGCTCCCCTTCTTCTCCTTCCGTTCCTCGCTCATGTAGTAGGACAGGACACTGGGCTTCAGCGTGAACCATCGCTCCGACCAGTTCCTCCTCAGCTGGCCCTTCTTCCAGAGGTAGCCCTGAGCCCAAGAGACATGGGGATCAATAACAGGGTGGGGGCAGGACAGAGGTTGTGTCCCAGGACATGCGGGCTCCTTGCCTGTTTGAGCACGTCCTCGATGACCTCCTGGTACACCTCCTCCACGGCCATGCTGACGGCCTCCTGCTCGATGCCTCGCAGGAACCGCCCCGAGTTCACCATGTCCAGGAACTGCCAGACTGTCAACCCCCCCTGCCCCTGCGGCTCCTGGGAGAGGTAGTCATCCAGCTCGCAGGAGTTCAGCTCCACGTTCATGGCCGTGCAGATCTTCTTCAGCAGGTACTCCACCTGTGGGGATGGGGAACTCAGCGATGGGGAGAAGTGAGAGCCATCCCCACCACACCAACTCATTTTGGAGAGCCCGAGACCACATCTCTTTTCAGCTTGGAGATGTAGGACCCTTATTCCAGAAGTACCACCTGTTGCAATGGTTGATGGTCATGGCCAGGCTGTTCCAGGCAGCAGGCAAGCTCAGGTGGTTGACATTGAGTTAGAGCTTGACCGCTACTGGGAGGTTTTTCCTTTTAACCACAAAGCTGAGATGTTTTTGGCTTGTTTGTCTTGCAGAGTGAGACAACTCTGCAGAAGTCAAGCGCCTGAGGGAGAACAGCCCAACGCTGCTGTCCCCCACAGCAGCCCGCAAGGCAGGTGCCTCGGACCACGGCCCTGACCTCAGCACCGCTTCGGTTTCCAGCTGACACCATAAAAACACTGGGGAGGAGCAGGGGGAGAGATCCCTATGGAGGAGATGAGCGTCATTTTAAAACTGGAAATAAACTGCTTTGAAAAAAGAGCTAAAATGGTTGACGTCATGTCGGGAAGACTTGGTTCAGCTCAAGTTTTGCTGCCAGCTCTCCTCTACCCACCATCTGGGGGCCAAGGAGGGTGGGTGACTGCAGAGAGCCACGCAGGTGAAACACAGCAGGGTCCCCGCACCCAGCTGGGGATTTTTTTACATCATCTAAGAAAAGAGCAAGAAAGTTTATTTTCTGAGAATTTTTAAATTATTTGATTATATTTTTTATATAATATAATCATATATTTTATTTATACAATTATATATTTTTTATATTATATAATTTTTACATTTTAAATTCTTTTTGACAGCTTATTCATTAAGAAACGGCATTTCTTTTTTTCTTTTTTCAAGCTCAGCCCCGTCAGCGGCGAGATGATTCAGTTTGTCACGGTCTGGGGAACAGGAAACACCTCTCCCGGGGCGCAGGAAGTGCGGTCGCCCTCCCACGTCTGCGCACCACTGCGCTTCTTGTCTTTTTTTTGCCCCCCTCCCTTTTTTGTTTTTTTGGGGTTGTTTTTTTTTTGACTTTTCTGCTGATCTCAGGAGGTTGATGATAGTGTTGAAGCAGACGGCAGCTGCTTGCCCAGCTGAGCTCGTCCTGGTGAGGCCGCTCCTCCCCAGATCTACCCACCTTCTCCTGGGGGTTTGAGCTGACCCCCAGGAGAAGGGAGAACCTCCTCCTCCAAATGCCGGGTGGAATTTGGAGATTTAGAGATTACAGCCAGAAGCTTTGCTGTGCCCAGTACCTCGCTCTTAACTCTCCAGATGCTGGGCAGGGAGGTGAGCGCCTGGTGGCAGCGCGCATGGAGAGGGACAACCAAGTCTGCTCTGCCACTGCCTTCGTGGTGGCACGGGCTGTCGAACAGTCCAGGAGATGCAGCCCCATCCGCCCCAACAGCGATCTCACGGGGAGCAACCTCCCGTTGCACCAGATTTAAGGGCTTCTCATCATCTTCTCTTTCTCCCCCATGAGCATCTGGAGTCCTCCTCCAACACCATGCTCAACTCAACACTTGGGTGGGATGCGAGAGCTTTAGGTAAGGGACCAGCCCCAGGAGGAGCGGAGCTGTGGATGCTCCTTGGTTGGGGCTCTGAGAACTGGCACATTCATTTCACGGCAGGCAAAAGAGCTCGTTGGTGTAGGCTTGGACCATGGAAGACCAATATGGACCAGCCCACACTTCATCCTCCAAGACATCTATATGTGAGAGGCTTCGGCATTTTGGAGGGTTCTTCCCAGCTGCTCCCAAGTCACCCCCCTTCTCCCTGGGCATCGTGGGGGGTGCCCAGGGCAGACAGCCCCCTCCTCCCACCCCTGCCCTGTTCTCTCTCACACCCTGGAGCATCACGTCTTTCAGGATGTGGTGGGACATGCCAGGAAGCGATAGCGGGATGTGTCATTCCCAAACTGGCAGCACACAGAGGCCTGGGACGATGGGCATGGGGTGGGGGGAGAGGCAGGTCCTACCTCGTCTGGCACCATGACGAGAGGGTATTTGTCTTCAGACAGAAAGTTGAAGAGACACCAGAGCTTGAAGGCATCTTGGTGGGACACAACGCTATTCCCATTCCGGTCGGGCTTGTAATTCTTCTTCGCTGTCAGGGTCCAGCAGAGTTCGTCAAAGTTTTCTTTGACAAAAGCACCTTCCTCCACCTATGGGCAGGAACCGGGGGGTGAGCACGGTGCTGCAGGGCTACGGAGGGGGTTTCTGGGGCGGGGGGGAAGCGCTGGAGGGAAGACATGCTAACACCCGAAATCTCCTGTCACTGCTGGTGAGAAGCTCAGGGTGATTGATATGTGGGACCCACCCCTAGAGTGTAAGTGGGCACTGACCCGTGATGCCAGACTACGCGTCCCCAGCACAGGTCCCTTACGCAGGCAAGTGTGGTGTCCTGGCCGGTAGAGAAGGTGCTATGGGACTGCCACATGGCCACAGTGGCTCAGCCATGTCCTGCTGGGCTTTGGAGCACCAGCAGGAACCCTGTGGTGAAGCACACGCAGCAGTGTGTGGTGCTCTCCCAAGCCCACCTCCCCCATGCCTCCACGGCTTTGGCTCGCTCCTGTTGTCCCATTTGACCATAAAGAGGAACCGGGGCGCAGCGAAGGGAAGTGGCGGCTCACGGGTAGGCAGCGGCAGAGGCAGGAATGATGCCTCCATCAACCTCGGCCCCGCTGCCCGTCCACAAGCGTCTGCAACCGCCTGCCTGGCACTGCGAGCTCCTTCCCGTGGCAATATTGGTGCAGCACGGGACCAGAGGAGCCTGGCCACATCTGGCCTCTCCATCCCAGCTGTGCGAGCCATGCGCTGCCGGCACGAGGGCAAACTGCAGCCTGCAGCGGCAGAGCCGAAGAAAAACCTACGGGTGGCAGAAAGCTGAAAGCCCCTCTTACTAGGAAACCCCACTTCCCCTTCTGAGGCTCTGGGATTTTATTAGCAGTGGCGAAAACAGAAGAAGGGGGTTTAAAGGTCATCTCCCAAAGAACCACGTGGGAAACTGGAAGGATTTTGGCCGCTCTGTGATGGGGATGTTGGGCTGAGCTGACCGTGGGCAGCTGCCTGTCCTGGGCAGAGGGAGCAGGGGAAGGTTCTGCCCTCACTCGCTGCAGACCAGATCCCTGCGGCTGAGATCAGCATCCCTGGACCAGGCTGGGCAGCTCCTGACCAGCTCAGGGTAAGGCAAGGACCGGCACGGAGACTGGCACGGAGACCGGCACGGAGACCGGCACGGCTCAGCTTTGGGGAAGCGGCCGGGGAGGGAAGGGTTACTGCACCCAGCTCTGGGCCCCCACCACCACTTCTTTCGAGCACACAGTGGAAGAAAGTTGTCAGTCATTTTTCCTCTCCCCACATGCCTGGAGGAAACCAGTACCCAGCCGCAAAGTCTCACTGCGCCAAACAAAGGTGCCTTTGAGCCACACGGAAAAAAAGGGAGAAAACCCCTGCCTCCCCCCCACCCCGCAACCTCTGCTCCTGCCACGGCACCTCATCCTCCTCCCTCTCCTCCTCTTTGCTGAATGAGTTCCCACCTCAAATTTGAAGAGGGGTGGAGAGGAAAACGGGGCTGATTTGTCTCTCTGAGCCCTTTAGGAAACGTGGGCAGAGATACAGAGCCTTGATGGAAAGGGCTGACTTCACCTTTGCTGAGGAGACGTTGAGTATTAAATGTTTCTCACTCATTTTGGCATTCACCGGAGTGCTCCCCAAGTCTCTGCATCCTTTTTCCACCCATGGGATCTCCAGAGCTGTGGGGGTGATGCGGGAGCAGACCAGGGACAGTGCTGTCCCCACCCACGACGCAGCAGTTTGGGGCAGAGGACCCGGGGGGGGGACAGGGGGTGGCCACGGGGCTCACCTTATCCAAGATGTACTTGTTGAGGTACGGCATGTAACCCTGGCTGGACACCGGCCCGTCGTCGTCATCGCGGAAATGCTCTTCCAGCGCCACGGGATCGTGGGGGATGCACAGCACCGTGTACAGGTTGTGAGACAGCACCTGGGGGGACGCGGCGAGAAGGTGAACAACCTCCAACCCTGCCCCAGCCCATCCCCGCCGTGCCACCCGCCCACCGAGGGGACCAAGCCCTGCTCCGCTTCCCCTCCCCGCAGCACCCAGGCGTGATTTGGGTTTGGCAGAGGGACAGGGGAATATTCCCAAATGTAAACCTTGGAGAATCATCTAGAAACAGGCAAAAATTGAGGATTTTTCCGCAGTTGTTTCTCTTCTTTCTTGGCACATGGGGAACTTATTTTTTCTGTTTTGTTTTAAAAGGGCTGTTTCAAACGTTACAGAGCAAACAGGACATGCTTTGATCTAGAAAGGATGATAAACCACCCCAAGCCATGCTGTTTGGCAGCTGCCCTCAGCGATTTCTTGAAAACGTAACTGACCACAGCGCCCAGCCTGGCAGCGCTCGCTTTCTGCCAATGGGGCACGGGAAGACGCAAAGATGAAAATAAGAAAAGATTTATAAGAAACTAAGGAAAGGTTTTGTCCGGGATGGAAGCAGACGTGGGGGATCTGGAGGCACAGCATCTCCAGACGCAGTCTGCGGATGTCACCAACCAGCCCAGTTTTGTTCAAATCCCCCCAAAACAAAGCATGTTTTGAAGCTCCCGAATTTCCCACGTGCTGGAAAGCCCACGCCGCTGCCGGGCCGGCCTCCAGAGCTCGGAGCAAGGCTGGCCATGAGCACCACCAGCGTCTCCGGCTCACGATGCAGGGCAGGCAGTTGTCTCCTCGTCTTTACCTCCCAGCGAGCAGGAGACGGTTAAACGAGCGTCCCAAAGGGATGCCACCCGGTCACACCAGGGCTGGCAAAGACAGCTTGCAGGGTTTGCAGATGCAGCTCGCCAATGTTTGAAGAGAGGGGCTGGAGGAGATGGGGTGCAGCATCCCTCCTCCTGCTCCTCTCTGTGCAGGGCTGGAATTTTCCTCCCAGCAGGAGAGGAGCCGCCAGAGGCCATACCGGCTGCTGCAGCTGGAGACGGTTCTTGCTCAACCAGATTTTCCTTCTCTTTTTCACCCTCTGGACTGATGTTATCAGCAGGACTCCACCCCGCACTGTAGCCCTGAGCGCTGCTGCTGCTACAGCTGTGCCTTTTTTGGGGGTTTGGTGCAGCTCTGGGGTCCGCACAGGGGTGGGGAGGGATGGAAACCCTCTTGGCATCCTCTGGGATGGCTAACGAATCCATCAGCATGGATTGAAAGTTTGGGAATTGCATCCCGTTCCCCATTTCCAATGTGGGACCTCGTCCCCATCCCTCGCACCTCCTCCCACAGCACCCCAAAAAGCCCTGGGAGGTCTCGAGCCCCTCCGTCCACCCTGGAACGCTGCGAACCGCAGTCCCTCAGCTCACCGGGGCGGTCACCTCCAAAATGAAACTGGGGCAGAGTGGGGAGGAAAGCCCCAGCCAGGCTGATGTGGGGTGCGTGGGGCTGCCCCAACCCCAGGGAGAGAGGAGAG
>VZSZ01001536.1:361924-377214 GCA_013398815.1 Ibidorhyncha struthersii | reverse complement strand
TGAGAAAAATCAAAGCCTCCCCGGAGCTGGGGATGCAGGGGGTCCTGTCCCAGGGGACCCCCAGTGCTGGGAGCCTTTGCCAGCAGTGAGGGTCCCTTGGGCTGCCCGTTTTCTGCAGCGAGGAGGACACGGCTGTCCCATCAGCCAGGACCCCTTGGTCCCTCGCGGCCACCAGCTCCCGACCTTGGGGAAGGGGTTTCCCCCCCCTGCTTCAATGGATGAGCTGCTCTCAGACCTGTTACTGGCCAAACTGGGACCCACCAGCCTCTGCCAAGAGCCTTTTGTGCATGCAACAAGCAGAGGAGCATTCAGTCCAAGGCTTTCCTCCTGCCCCGGGGGGGGGTGTCCGTAAACTGGCTGTGCTGTGCTAACCCAACCCCCCCAAGGCACCAGTTATACCCAGAGACCCGCACAAATTATGGGCTCTTTCCCCAAAAAGAGCAAGAGCCGCCTCCCCTGCCACGAGCACCCTGAGCCTGCAACCCCACGCAGTGGGTGGGGGATCCCTGAGCCCCCAACGCGCATTTAAACCATTCGCCTGTCCCCCTGCCGCCTCCTCTCCACTCCCCGAGGGCTTTGCTGTAGCTGGAGCCTCAGGAGACGGACCTCCGCTCAGCAAACCGCTCCTCTCCCTCTGCAGCAGGGACAGGAGCGGAACAGAGGTGCCACGAAGCACCAGGACGGTGGTCGGTGGCTCCCAGCCGGGCACGGCCACCCTGAAGGGTTCAGCCTTGCCCTGCCTGCGGGAGCTGAACCCCGCATCCCAGCCGGCATCTGCAGAGATGGGGAGAAGTTCCCCCAGGAAGGATGCGATGGCCCGGAGAGGATAAAGGCTTATCCGAGAGCAGGGGTGGTGTGTGCTCACGCTGGGAACAGAACTACCAGACATCTCTCGACGCGCAGCACTCAACCACAAGACTGTCTTTCCTTCCTGTGCAGATACACACCTACACTCACATACCCATACGCACACGCTCGGTTGCGTAGAGGAGTATCCAGGCAAAGAACTCAACTACCGAACCCAACGGCTTCGCCATCGGTGCTTTGAAACGCTGTTAAATTTACTTATGCGAGTGGCTGGAGAGAGGTCGGCGGTGTTCAGCACCCAGGTCCCGCCAGTGTGCTGCTCATCCACCAGCAAAATCCCACTCCAGCTCCCAGGGCTGGTTTTGTTCCCTTAGGTGCAAACGCTGGGAACACCGGCGGTTCTCCCACCCTCGTTCAAGACCCTTCTTGCAGCAACACGCCTGGGTGAGGGAGCAGAGCCCAGCCCGGCTCACACAGCCCCGGAGGAGTTTGGAGAAGGCACGGCCACCACGGCTTTAACACGTTACTGCTCAAACCTGTGAGACCTCGGATTTCTTCCGCACTGAACCTAGGAGCAGAAACGCCGCTTGTGTAGGCTGGGGCAAACCTGAGCCAGCGGTCGACATCAATGGGTGATGGAAACGAGCTTGTCCCGGCCTCGAGGCCCGTGGAAAGTTATCCGGAGTTGAGCTTCGTCGTCATGCAACGGCGCAGCCCGACCCGCCGCCGTCCCATCTCAGCGCTGAAGGCGGGTGGAAAAGCAGCGAGGGGCGAATCTCCCTTCCCCTCTGAAATGTCACCCTGGGCAAAGCCACTGCGGAGACGCCGTCCCCAGCGTCCCCCCCACCCCTGCACGAGGGTTTGCAGCTCCCCTGCCCCCCCCTGCACTAACTCTCTAGGAAACTGCCATTAAAATGAGGGTCTCTGTGGCCTCAGCATCATCGCCGGCGATAAAGATCTTGCAAGAGAAGCGCTGCACGTGTTCACGCCGGCGCTTTCGGGGCCAGCAGCGCGCCTGGGCTGGACTCAGGACCCGGCGCCCGGGGACAGGGGATGCTGTTGTGGGGAGCACAGCCGCCCTCGGGGATTAGCCAGGGGAATTAGGCTCTGGCCTACTTTGGGATTTTCCTTAATTCCTTCAAGTATTTCTACAGTTTTAAGCAGGCGAGCGTGGCTCGCAGGGCACACATGCAACGAGTTTCTGGGGAGCAGCCGAAAGCAGTGGCTGAGCGGGAGGAGCCCGGCTCCCGCTGCTTCTCCTCCAGACCCCTGCAAACAAAACTCTTCATTTTCGGGCAAAATACGCCTCCCCCCGCCAAGCCCAGCGCCTTCCCTGCAGTCTGTCCTGGGGGAAGCCCTATAAAGCAGAGGGAATAGAGGAAAAGAGGTTTCTTTGCAGTGTTTCACAACTCATCTCGCACACGGGCAGCAGCTGCCAAGTCCTGACGCAACATCTCCCCGTGTTTTGCATGTTTTCTAGCTCAGGTCTTTCCACGGCATCGCAGCCCCCTGCTCCAACCGGCATTTCCAACCCCGGCACCAGCCTAAAAACCATGATGGGACATTTACCCGGCAACAAAAAAAAAGGAGTCACATCATTTGCGAAGGAGGGGAAAAATATAAAAATCAATAATAATTGTCAAAGCCAAAGCGCAACCTGGTGGATTTGACCAGACCTCATCCCAGAGGCAGACAAAAAGTTTTTTTTTAAAGCCACACTGGTTTTGACGAAGGGCTGAACGCAGGAGCCCCCTGCAAAGCTGCTCAGGGAGTGGGGGAGAGGGGAAATCAGAGATTTTTTAAAAGCGCTGTGTTATTTCTGGCCCGACCGCTGAGGAGTTTTAGTTTAAAAATGGTCTGCCTCTACCTACCGACCCGCTGGCTGAACAGGAAGCAGAAACGTGGGTGCTCAGGCAAGCAAGAAAATATAAACTGAGTTTGGGCTGTTAGTTGGCCATAAAAAGCACAAGAAACTGGAAAAAAATAAAAATTAGATTTCTCTTCATTTTCACCTAGAAAATACGGTTGAGCATTAACTCCCCCAGCTTTTTTTTTAAAGGGAGATGAGGCAGAGCCAAAGAACATCACCAAAACCAGGATGGAGGTGACAGCAAGCTCTTATTAATCTTAATATTTAACAATCCCTCAGTGGAAACCCCGTGGGGACACCAAGAATCTCTGGACCCACTCTGCCCCTCGCAGCCCACCCACCAGCCCCGCGCCGGCGCCATCCCGGCTGCCCCCGAGGACTCACTTTGAGCTGGGATTTGGAGACCTTGCCGCTCTTCTCCACGTCCAGGGCGGTGAAGGCATACCAGATGGACTTCAGCAGCTCCGCTCGTAGGTCCATGGCTACAGGCAGCGATGGCAGAGGCGGCTCTGTCGAGGCCGAGGATCCGGTTCCAGGAAACCGCCTGCCTCGACAGCCTTGGGCGTGAAGCTGGAGCGCCATCTGCTTGGGCGCTCCCCAGAGAAGCCCACGGGCCACATCTCGGTCCCCACCGTCCCCTGGGTTGCAGGTCTTTTCCCCCTCCTCAACCCCCTCTAACGACAGATCCCCAAAGAGATTCCTCAGCAGCCCAAGGGAAGCACAAGCCAGGGCTGATGGAGCACACACAGGATGGGGATTCGTAACCCTTTGCTAGCTCAGCCTAGAGATCAAAAGCTTTCTCGACATTCACGTTCTGCGGAGAGAAATCCCCTCCCTGACTCAAGTAGCAGCTTCCTCTTCTGGGATTTAAATGAAGAGCTTCCCCTGGCAGCGAGAGCACGGGCTGCACTTTTTGGAAGGGTTCCAGCCCAGCTTGTTTTGGGATCGGTCGCACCGAGGAAGGCGAGTGGAGATCTATTCTACTGCAGCCCTCCTGGGTTATGCCCGTTCCTTGCCAGCAGAAATCTCTTCCTCTGCAAACTCCTCGGGTATATAAAAAAAAAAAATAAACCACCCAATTGCTGGGAGCCTGCGCTGGTGTTGGACTTGATGATCTTAAAGGTCTTTTCCAACCTAAATGATTCTATGGTGCTCTCTGCCCTGGCTTTGTCCACACACTGCCCGGGGCTGAGGTTACTCCTGCTGGGCTGAGGAAACCAGCCCAGGTCTCTCTCCCCAGCTCAGACGGTTGTAGGATGCGTTCACAGACGCATTGTTTTGTATTAAGTGACAATTCCCTAAATCTAGGCTTGCAGGAGCCCTTGGAAGAGCCAAGGCCTGGTCTGAGATTCCGGAGACAGCTCTCAGCCCCTCTAAGACACACGCTGAGAGCTCTGAAGCTACAATTTATCTTGCTCACACCCCTCCTCAGCACTGCTTTTTGGACAATCACTGCTTTGGCAGGACACTTTCGGCCAATTCAACAAATCTCCTGAACTTCCTTAATCCCTGCATCTGCAAAACAGTAACATCCATCCCACCTTCTGCCAGCCACTGGCCCCAGGGACTAAAAGAGAGAAGGGTGCTTCTTTTTAAAAAGAAAATTTTAAATTTGTTTTTATTTCAGCTCAGTATTTACATCCAAGTCTAGCTCAGCCCCCAACAAGTGCTGGTTGGCTTCGGTGGTGGGAGCGCTTTGCTCTGCTTCGCACCGCTGAGTCTGCCGAGGAAGTTTGCTGGAGAGCGGAGTGTGATAAAGAGACGACAGAATTGCTGTCGGAGCCAGCCCAGGCGCTCACTCCAGTGTCAGGAACTGGACACCACTCCAGTCACCGAGCCCAGGACAGCCTGAGTTTGCTTTGATGGGGATTTATTTCTTCTGTGCATACGCTGCCCGCTTGCCCCTTACCTGGAGGGGTGGGCAGGAAAGGGGAGCTGTTGGACCATTCCTAGGAGAAGACAAGAAGCACCTCTCCAAAAAAGTTTTGCACTCCCAGAGACTGCTGAGATCTCTGTGGCTCCACCTCTACTGCAGAAGACCGGCAGGTATTGGGAATCTTAGCCATGAAGAAATAAATACCAGAAGACACCATCTGCCATCTCCTCCAGACAGGGGGAGTCAGTGCCCAAGGCAAGGAGCAGGAAAGTTGCTGCTCAGAGCCCAGGAAAACAGCAGAACCTCCAGGAGAAGGCAGCAGCCAGGTATCTTGGACATCCCACCATGGAGAGAAGGGCCCTTGAAACAGGGTCACTCCGGTAGCCCATCGCTGCCAGCATCAGCTCTCACCGCCTGCACGGTGCATGCGCTGGCCGCTGGTCTCAGCCGCCTTCCCTCGGTCGTGTACCGCACCTCTTCCACGTGCCAGCTGGCCCGGTTCCTGCAGCTCCCGACGCCCCCGTGGAGAACAGGCTCGGGCTGCTGCTCTCCCTGCCCAGGAGGCTCTGCAGGGTCTCAGCACCCATTCTCAGACACGGCTGCGTCAGGCGTCACAGGTTCATGCTGGATTGCTGCTGCGGCCATGCTGATGGCTTCCTCCATGCTCTGCTGCTCTTCTATCTGGTGGAGGAAAGGGAGAGAGATAACACCGTCGTCCCCAAAGGTGGGCTCGGGAGGTGCGGGCTCACTCAGGGCAGCCCCCAGCAGGACAAGGTGTGAGGGATTGGCAGTGGGTGACACAGGGAGAAAGCAGCAGGGCAAAGCAGAGAGACACGGCTACGATGGGGAGAAGCAGTTTACAAAGGAGCATTCTGCAATCCAAGGAGCGCGTCCCTGCTCTCCTCTATACGCAGGGCGTCTGGGAACTAAGGAGCAAGAGGAGACAGAGCAGGGCAAGAGGACAAGTGCTGAAGCCAGTGGGTGGAGGGGGAACGTGGAGGAGCTGTGCGGTACCTGCACTGCGATGTGGGTGCCATTGGCAGTAGCCAGCAATGCCACCTGCTGATGACGGAGGGATGTGACAGCTGATTCTTCAGACATGACTGCCTCAGAAGTGACTACGGTAACCTAGGAAAAGTTAAGATAAAAACCAATTATGTTTTAAAAGAAAATGCAATTCCCTTCTAGCAGGTAAAACGGAAGGTCCCAGTTTTGTCCGTACCGGCTGTGTCTCGGTGCCATCCGTGTTGGCCACAGTCACAGTGCCTGTGTCACCACCTGCCTGCTCTTCCTCAGGCACGGCGAGGGCACCGCTCTGTGTCACCATGCTGATTGCGCTGCCCAGGGCCTGCAGGTCTTCCTGTGACAAACTGACCTGGGTGGGATAAAAGCGGATGCTCTGAGCCAGGATGGCTTCTCAGGAAGCCTTACGCAACTCCGGAGTTCAGCAACACAAAGGTCTCGGTAAGGATGAAATACTCTCTCCTCCTCTGCGTGCAAGACCTCGGGCACGGAAGATTCCGAGGACTCTGCTCAGGGTCATGGACAGAATCGATGGAGAACTCACAGACCTCAGGTCTCCAGCCCTTCCCCTTCTACCACACCTCCCCTTCCCATTTAGCATCTTCTCTCCAGGCTTTGAAGTGATGGTTTGCGCACCGCTGCAGCAGGGAGCGTCTCAGACTAAGAGGAAACAAGCGCTACTTGTGGCAGCTGTTTCCTTTGCCCCATGCCACAGAAGGGAGTTTTTCCCAGTCAGCACATGGGCAGCTGGTGGAGGGAAGTACAAGAAAAGCACTGCCGTACGCAAACGATGAAAAAACAATCTCTAAATCCAGCCTGTGTCAGCAGAGATCGGGAGACGCCTCTCAACAGCTGGCCGGGAGGCGAGGGCTGCCAGGCGCTGCACGTGAGCCTGGGCAAACGCCTGCAAGACCCCGTCCAGCAAGAAGGCGAGTTGTGGACCAGAGGTCTGTTCTTTACCCTCCACATCAAGACTGCAGCAGTGGGATAAGGCTGTCAGGAGGGAGCCCTCATGACAGACAGAGCCCTTAAAGCCCCAGGGTCTGTTTTACGCTGAAAGAAAAGCCTTAAAAAGAACACCAAGTCTGGGTAAAAGCAGAATCTTACTCAGTTAACTGCTGTCCCCCACATGCTGGAGGCTGCCAGTGTCCATACCTGCTCTGTCCCATCCTGAGAGATAAGTGAGACCTGCGTAGGCATACCCTCTTCATCTTCCTCTTCCTCTTCCTCCATCTCTGACAGAAAAGCAACATGCTGGCTCTTCAGGGGGGAGCCACTGTCAGCAGCGGCAGCTGAGCCAGAAAAGGGGAAGAGCAAAAGGGGAGACAGAAGTGCTAATCAGAGCATAAAAGCACACACCTGATCCTGGGACCTGCCTGTTCCCTGAAAGGCCAGCACAGAAGAGCACAAGATCACGATGATCTTGTGTTGTTCAGCCTGGAGAAGAGAAGGCTCCAGGGAGACCTTATACTGGCCTTCCAGTATCTGAAGGGGGCCTACAAGGAAGCTAGGGAGGGACATTTTACAAGGGCGTGTAGTGACAGAATGAGGGGGAATGGCTTCGAACTAGAAGAGGGGAGATTTAGATTAGATATCAGGAAGAAATTCTTGACTGTGAGAGTGGTGAGGCACTGGCACAGGTTGCCCAGAGAAGCTGTGGCTGCCCCATCCCTGGAGGTGTTCAAGGCCAGGTTGGACGGGGCTTGGAGCAACCTGGGCTGGGGGGAGGTGTCCCTGCCCACGGTGGGGTGGTTGGAACTAGATGATCTTTAAGGTCCCTTCCAACCCAAACCATTCTATGATTCTGTGACAACAGCCCAGTGTTGGCCTGGGAAGAAGGGTCTTTACCTCTCCCTGTACTACAGAATGGGCCAAGAGTCCATTCCCAACCAGTGACACACAGCGAGGACCATGGGGAGTCTTTTACCCTCGTCTGTGACACAGGTCTGGGTTTGATGGGGGAGGCAGCAGGCCACAGCGCAGACCTGGGTCTGAGAGAGGGGAGCGGCTGCAGGCTCTTACTGTCATCTCTCTCCTCCATGGCCACACAGCCTGACCCAAGCCTGCCGCAGGTGATGGCAGAGTGGTTGCTCACCCTCCAGCTGCTGCTGTTCGTAGAGGGCCTGTTCGCTCTCCTCCGTGGCCTCCAGCTCGCCGTGGCTGCTGCGCTTGTGCATGGCCAGCGTGGAGGTCTGGCGGTAGGTCTTCCCACAGCTATTGCAGGTGTAGGGCTTGCAGTGCGTGTGGACCACGTGGTGCTTGTAGAGGCTGGAGTACTCCGTGAAGCGCTTTCCACAGCCCGGCACAGTGCACATGTATGGCTTCTCTCCTAGGGCAGAGGCCACAGAGAAGAGTTTAACTCATTCACCCTCCTCATGCTCTGGGAAGGGATTCGCCATCAAGAGTGAATAGCTGGAGACAGACTGGTGGAACAATAATCAGCTCAGTAAAGCAATTCCTACTGCCTTTAACTCCCTGGCTACCCCCAGATCTACCCCTGCAATGCCTGGAAATGACCATTTCGGTCCCACAGATTTCCCTGCTGCCACACGCTGTCAGCACAGCCAGCTGACTGGGGAGGAGCCGTCTGCGTTTCACCCTCTCCTCCTCTTACCTGTGTGGATTCTCATGTGGTTCTTGTAATTGGTGGCACTAGTGAAGCCCCTTCCGCAGTTGGGCTCTGGACACATGTACGGCCGCTCGCCTGTGTGCGTCCGGATGTGAACCTTGCGGATGTTGGATGTGGTAAAAGAACGGCCGCAGCCCACAAAGGGGCACTTGAAGGGACGCTCACCTGCATTGACAGAGTAATGTGGATGAGAGTCCTGCTACAACGCAGCTACCTGGAATGCCGTGGACACCTGTATCACTTCACCCCTCCACAGTATTACACCAACGAGACCTCAGATCAGACCAACTGCTGGCACATTTCCTCTAGCAACATTGGCATCCCTACCCCTTTTGTTTTGAGGTTCGTAACTGAGCCGAGAATCCCTGGTACTACTCCTACTACCGATCTACTTCTGTCTCAAGTCAACTTCAGTTCTGCCTTGCTTCACCCAAGATACAAAAAGGCAATACAAAAAGGCATGTCCTGGACAAAGGCTGAAGCAGTACTTTATCTTGGAGAACCTTTCAATGGGCAGCTCAGTTCTCCTCCTGTACTGCTCACCTGTGTGTGTCCGGATGTGTTTCTGTAGATCCCCAGAGGTTTTGAAGGCTTTGCTACATACGTCTTCTGGACACTTGTATGGTTTCTCACCAGTATGTGTTCTCACGTGGCTCTTCAGCCCATACCCTGTCCAGGAAAGAAACAACAATTAATTTTATAACGGGAAGGAAATAATACAGCAAGCCATGTTCCACCTCTCAGTTCAGGCATTTTTGAATGTCTTTCCTGTGTCTGCAAAGCTGAAGGGCAAGAAATATCCAAACAGCCTCACAACACCACTGACAACTCGGCTTCTTCCTGCAACTCCTTTAATCTGTCCATAATCAATCAAGTCCTGAGCAGTCTCCCACGCTGCAATTCCTTCTCAGAAGGCTTTAAAAGCCATACTCACTGTGCTCCGCTAGAATAAAGCCAGGGCTGATACTCAAGAGTGTTTTGGACTGGACAGAAAACAAAATTTGCTGAAAAGAGAAATTGTTACCTGTAGCAAATGCTTTCCCACAGCTTGGGAAGTCACACATATATGGCCGGTCACCTGTGTGAGCACGTTCGTGTACCTGGAAAAAAAAGAACAGCTCCCTAAAATGAGGTCCAAGACAAGGAGGAAGGAAAACAGTGTGGAGAAATCTAGCTGGTGGAGAGAATATGAAGTTCTCTGCTGGATTTCACCGTGGGCAATTAACACATCTGTATCTCTTGGGGAGCTAAGCTCACAACTCAGCCTTTTGTATAGCAGCATTCTGACCTGGCACTAGAACACGGGGACATGTCTGGTCTGCACACTGTGTGACTGCATGTTATGTGCTTTACCTTTAGATGGTGGGCAGTGGTATACAGGCGGCCACAGCCTTTGTACCCACAACGGAAAGCTCTGCTGCCGACCTGTTGCCCCTTCTCATTGCTGTGCACTTCCTCCTCCTGCAAATCCTGCCACAAGACATAGGGAAATTAATTCAGCGAGCCACTACAGCAGGCTTTGCAAAGCCCACACAAATAATTTCCCTCCTTGCTATACATATACACTCCTTCAGTTATCCTCACAAAAACATGTTCCGACAAACACAGCTTGCGCACATACGGTGCAATGCAGGTGATAGGGCAGGGGTCTAGGAACCAGCATTTCCCATTCCCACCTCCCAACTCACTGGGTGTTCCCAGCCACATAATTCACCTCCCTGTGCCTCCCTTAGCTCATTTGTAAAACTTGCAGCTAATATATTTGCTAACCTTGCAGAGAAGCCACAAAGCTTTTTCAATTACTAGCTGGCAAAGCACTCTGCCTCAAGAGGAGTTTGGCCTAGTTTCAGAAATGCATCACTGAAAAATTCAGACCTGGGAAGGGACGTGGCTGGAATCCTCACTCTTCATATGGCAGGTGTTCGTCACTCCCTCCTCTTCCTCATCAGACACCTACAAGCAAAGAGGCATGGGTACTGTTCATACCTCCCCGTACAGCATGGAGCAGGTGAGTGACCCAAGCTGGAAGGCATTCACATCAGCAGTGCCACCCCACTCTTCTCCAGAGAACTAGGGGAGGCAGGTCCTACCACAGCAGAAAGATCTCCATCAGTAAATCTTAAAGCTGCCCAGCTGAGCACTGTATCAGCACACTCCTGGTAGCCCCTTCTCACACACCACCGTGAAGATGGGAGAAAATGGCAGCACCCAAGACATTCAGACTGCAGTGACAACACGTTAGTGTCTGAAGCTATTTTGGTTTTTGAGGCCTTTGATCAACATGTGGGGACAGTGGCAATAATTTAGCCACTCCTGACACGGAAAAGGCTAGTCTCGATCTGCTGCCTGAATCATCTGTGGAAGAGAACATTATACCCCAGTGGCATTAGGAGAAACCCAGGCAAACAGAAAGAAAACACCTACAAGGAGGGACATTTAAAGCAAGTAAAAAAAATCCAAGCTGTATCACAGCAGCTCTCTGCTCTTCCCAAATCTGTGCCTGCAGCAGGTTAAGGGTAGTAGGCCCAGCACTCTGTGGGAACTAGCTAGAAGGTCCAGCAGGAAACTGCCCCATTCTAGGTCCTTAACTGTCAGCCACTTGTCACTGGTGGCACTTTCACAGAAGCCCTGTCCAGTTTCTCTTCTCAAAGCTGGCATTGCTGAAAAACAAATACACAAAAGTACTAATGAAGGGAGGACACTTAAACCCCAGGTGAAACATGGACCACTACACCAGCCCCTCAGTGCTGCTGCCAGACCATGAAAGAACTGTTGCGTCCTCACCTTACTGCCATACTGCTTTAATGCGTTAATGGTCTCGACATCAAAGGCATCATCTTCCTCCTCTCCAGCCAACTCCTCTAGCCCAGTTTCTGCCTGCACTTCCAGGATGGAGCTGCCAGGTGGCATGACGACAGGACGATGTATGTAGGCAGTAGAGCCATCCTCCAGCTGGACAGCCTCAAAGGTGCTGGGGTCATAACCTTCTGCAAGAGGAAACCAATAAAATCAAATGTAAAAAAGCTGCAGAGTGCAAGGCACGCTTCATCTCCCTGGGCTACCTACAGCCTTGGAAATCTGTGACGCTTTAGCAGCTTCTACTCCAGCTGCCAAGGCAAGAACAGGGAACACCCTTTACCTTTAGCTGTTTTGTGTATGTAGGCCATACTGCCATCTTCCAACACTACTGGCTGACCGTCTTCAAAAGCCACAGACTCTAAAAAAAAAAATCCACACACCTTACTGGAAGACTCAGACGGAATGGAGGGCATACTGTGTCAGTTCCTGAACACTACGGTATTCACACCACAGAGGACACAGCAGGGCTGCCTGCTCACACTGAAAGTCAACCACAACTACAGGTTTTAAGACACCACTTGAGCCTTTCTGACATGAATTATAAGAGTTTTTTAATGTTTCACGCAAGCTTCACCACACTTCCTTAGCTCACTGGGGTAATGCAGTATCTCACCAATTCCAAAATGCGAGATTATGTCCTGGACAAGAAGGATGGCTCTAGCACGGAGGTGCGTAAAGGAGAACACAAACATCCCATGGCAGGGGAAATGAGCAAGAAGGAAAACCGCTCTCACTGTGTGTGTGTGTTTGAAGGTAGGGAAGAGGATGAAGAGAGGAAAGGGCACAGCCAAGCATACAACGTGGGTTTCAAGCAACCTTTTAAAAACAGAAAAGGAAGGTGGCATACAAGGAGCTTGGGAGGGTGAAGGAAGGACTGCCCAAAGCAACAGAGCTCTTTCTATCTGCCGTTTTACATCTGATCGTGGTCAGGGAGCATTCCGCTGTGACACTCTGGTGCCTGCCACATGAAATGAATGCCCATCACCTCTCAGATTAATTAATGTCACCTCATTTTGGAGGTGACATTGGCTGATGGGTCAATGACCAAGGTGGCATTGCTTCCAACAATCCCCACCCACCCCCGGCAAACACCTATTCCAGAAGCAGTATATTATCTCATAGTTCACAGGAAATTCCTGTCCAACTGCTCCCACATGAACCAAACTTTGGTTGGGCTCTATAGTTGGCACAAACGCAGCACACAACTTACTGGCCTTGCTTGTAGACTTGTGATCTGTCAGACTGACAACTGTGAGAGAGCCCACAGGTGAAACCACACTTAAACATCTGCTTACACCACCAGCAGATTTGCCTTCTTTTCACATTGCTAAAACTTTGCAGAAAATCACATGTTCTATGTCCTTGCTCATTCAACCTCAAAATCATGGGCGAAAAAAAAAAGCCCTACACCTATGCGGACTTCTTAAAGCTAGAGCTAATAGAAGAGCCTGACTGTTGAAACACAGACAATTGCAGTTACATCTACAATGTCCTTCTAAAAAAAAAAAAAAGAGGGGAATTTACGGTCCTCACCTTTCTGAACTGTCACCTGATGGATATAAGCTGTGGTCCCATCTTCAAGTTCAATGACTTGCCCTTCAATCAGTCTTTCACCTGAAACAGTTAAAAAAATGCCATCATTGCTGCCTGCAGAGTCCAGTCTTTCTAGTTCAACGAGCTGTCCCCTTTGCTGCATCTTCTCAAGGAAACCAGTCCCACAGAAGACAGCAAAACTGTTACTTTTAAGTTGGCATTTATCAAGCTTTCCCCTGAATAGCCACAGAGGCACTTAACTTTGCAGAAATGCTGGAGCCTCCCTTTCCTATACAGGAGGATACAAGACAAAGAACCTCAGTCATCGCTTGTTTACAAGCTGCCCTGCGCAGCCCTGTAAGCCAAGAAGTAGAAAGAATGATGTGTGCTAAGTGTTTTGGATCTAAAGTAGAAAGCAATTACACTTGTGCTGGAGAAAAAGTCAGCTAGGAACTAACAGCATCATCAGGGGGCTGAAGATTTATTTTCTTCTATTTTGGTGGAAGATCAGCCCTTGGAAAAAAATTACGGGACCTAAAGGGACCTAAAGTGTTACTACCCTTGATGGGTTGTGAAGACCAAACTCTTAAAACAGTAACTCTCAGTAACCCTATAATAATGTTCTAGTTACCAAATTATTTGATGCAAAGCGCACATTGCTCTATCCCACTTGAACATGAGGAGTCCAGGTTGCTTTCACGTGGTGTGCAATGTTTGCGGAGGGTCACAAAACCTAGTCCCACTCCACCCATATAATAAACTTGCAGTGAGTTCACACAGAAAAGAAAACAAGAGAGCAATCCCCAGGACATGAAGCCTCACAACTCAACTGTCCTGTTCTGCAGGCTGGGAAACAGCATGTTCCTTTTCTCAGGAACAGTGGGTGGTGAAAGAAGCAGCACCTCCAAACACCAAAATAAGGGCAGGTGTTGAATTTGGCACTGGTATTGCTTCATTTAAAGGGGTGCTGAGCTGACATTGGTTAAGTGAGAAAAGCACTACTGTGAACCAAATTCTACGCATCCCAGTAAAGTAAAACATCCCGCTTAGCTTCCGGGGAAGTTCTGGTTGAATAAAATCCTGCAGGCCATAGCATGAATTCCATTTCCCCAGTCACCCCAGAGAGAACAGGTCTCGCTCTAGTCTGAACAGAACCTTTATTTTCTATGGCAACAGCTCTGCCCTCTCCAAAGCTTTATTTCCAAACCAGACGCATGTTTTATTTCTGCTGTGTACTCTTCTGTGCAAACCTAACAGATAGCTGCTAGCTTCCTGTACCAAGCAACCACACAAGATGTACGATAGTTCACGTGCCATAAGGGCACTTTCGATAAGTCTGACTTTAATTTCACAGTGTCAATCAAGAGACTTTTAGACTTCACAGCCCAAAGGAACCATTACCTTTGACAGCCTGCTGAATGTAGGCTGTCGTCCCGTCACTAAGGGTCACTGCTTGCAAGCCCAAGCTCTCCATCCTGCCCCGATGACTGGTCCTCAGACATGAATTTCACTTTACTCAGTGTGCTCACAGAGAGCACCGGGACGCAGACCAAGAGGTTTGTGGAACAGCAAGTTGTCTTCTTTGTTGCAAGCCTTAAATAAAATGAATAATTCAAATGTTATTTTCTTCCAACTTACGTATACTCACTTTTGCACATTAAGAAAGGCTTGAACTATTTTGGAGACTATAAAGGATTAAACTGCACAAAAGGTGCACCCTTCCCATACCAATGGCAGGCAGGGCTAACAATCTGTTCCACAGAGAAATATAAGATAAAGCTTATCAAGGCAGCAAACTGACAGGCTCTTTTTAGAGATAGTGTAAATGCCACATTCAAGCCCTTCCCATCCTCCAAATGATCTGCAGGAAATGTTTCCAAGTACTTTGAAGTCTGAACCTACAGGCTGAGGCTGTCCTGTGCTGGAAGAGACAGGGGCAGGACAATGAGCTTTGTCCCTGGAAGCATCCTTATTGTCTCCTCCCTTTCCTGTCTAATTCCCAGCCTTCTGAGGAACAGAACTTTGGGCTATAAGCAGATGATGTTAAAACATCCACACCCCCACGAGAACATTTTGCTAAAGAGGCAGTCTGCTGACAGATTATCTTTAAAAGCAGCTGCAGTGGATTCGTCATGAGTAATATCTGAGATAGCCTAATATTTTATCATTTTGATTTCCAGGAACAAGTCTGACTGCTCTGTCTGTCACTGCAGCACCCAGGGGTGCAGCCAGGCTTTGTGCCACGTTTAGCGCCTTCTAACCCAAGTGCTCCCTACCCTTAACAGACAGCTCCCCTCCAGCTGCAGCTGGACACTCTGCCTGCTTTTAGAGCTGACACCTCCTGAGAGGCACTGCAGCTCATTTCCTAGCAAAGGCTCCATCCCAGCAGGGTCGCTGGGGCATCACTGGGGAATCGAGGCTCCTCTGAGCTGCTATGGCTGCCATGCAAACTGATGTCAGCTCTGCTGGAGGGACCGTGACCCCCTGGAAGGGATGGGGCAGGCACTGCCTGAGGAACGCCAGGTGTAGGCTGCGGTACGAAGCTACCCAGGGGACGTCTCAGGGCGGGTTGGGGACAGGGCAGGGCTGGGCAAGGCCGGGCCTGGCGCCCTGAGGGGCAAGACGGGGCCTGGCGCCATGGCGAGCCCAGAGGGGAGCGGCGGGGCGGGGGGGGCCCGGGGGGCCCGGGGGGG
>VZSZ01001536.1:326817-344074 GCA_013398815.1 Ibidorhyncha struthersii | reverse complement strand
GCATCCCAAATTCCCAAAGCGGGTGCACATTTCCTGCACATCCAGACCTACCCATGGGGAAACTGAGGCAGGGGGATGGAGCGAGGTGGGACGGGACCCTCCAGCTCCACAACTGCCATGCCATCGCCTTCCACTTGACCTGACCCCCCTTTCCTCCTTCCCATAGGCTTCCCGAGCCTTTAGCAAGGTGGTGGAGTTCCCGTGCCCGGGTGTGATCCCCGTCCCCGTCCCGGGGATATGAACGCTGCGGGTAACATCGAGCCGAGCTAAAACTAAGTATTTCCTAAGGGCGCCGAGGACACAAGGCGGGAGGGTCGGGGGCACCCACGGGTGAGCAGGGAACACCGCAGCCCCGCTCGCTCCCACATACCTTTGCAGGTCTTCCTGTCGGGCTGCAGCATGAAGCCCATGGGGCAGCTGCAGTGCACGCCTGTGGCCGCGTCGTGACACTTGCTGTCGCAGCCCCCGTTGTTCACAGCGCACGTCTCTGCACGGAGAGGGGAGAGAGCGGCCAGGGTGAGGCATCAGAGCCTGGAAGGCTAGGGCCGGGGGGGTCACGCCACCCAGATGTCCCCATGCTACCCGGGTGTCCCCAGTGCCACCAGAAAGTCCCCACGTCACCCAGACATCCCCACGCCGCAGCCTGGGAGAGGCAGCGGGAGCAAACCTCCCTGCAGAGCCCACCGAAACCGCCCTCGGCTTTTCACACAGCCCTAACGAGGACACGGAGCCCCGTAATTAATAAACAGCCCCTATACAGAGCGCGAGGGCCGGGGCGGTGGGTTAAGGCATTAACACTTGGCGATCCCACGGCATCTTCCACCTCCGCAGACGACCTGGCGCTCGTTGCCTTTCCCACCGCCCCGCCACGCAGCCGGGTGCTGCTCCCCGGGGATTTTGGAGGTCAAATAAGGGCACGTGTGATTCACCCCAGGTTGCAGACAGCGCTAAGGCAGGAAAAAGCACCCAGATTTCCTGTTTCACCGTCCAAACCCCTGCGCAACCCTCCCGTCTCCCAACAACCTGCTCTTATATACCGCTATTTGCACGTAAGGCAGAGAGGGGAGCGGGGACAGCCCTGTCCCCTCGTTAGAGGATGCTTCACTAGTCGCAGGCAGGGAGCAGAGCGGCAGCCGGCCATNCGAAACAGCCGAGACTCGGGGCGCTGGGAAAAGCGGAGGTGGTTCGGCGGAGGCTCTTCATTCCCGAAACGCGTCGGCTTTTCAGCTGACGGAGGGAAAAGCGGCTCTATGGGATTAATTCCGCCACGCTCAGCCCCCACGCTGGCATCGGGGCTGCGTGTCCCCCGAAAACAGGGTCTGGTGGAGTCTGGCTTTGGCAGCTCCAACGAGGAGGAACTGAACCTCCGAGTGACAAAGTCACAGCCCTTGTTGTGCGAAGCGCAGGCAGAGCTGGGTCTCGCCGGGGGTGCCCAGGCTGCGGCTCCCCAGGGATGCAGGTGTGCGGTCCCTGTCCCCGGCGGGATGGCGGGGGGGTCCCGGCCCCCTCGCTGCCACCAAGCCGCAAAGCCACCAGTGACCCCGCACCACTGGTCCCTAACTGTCACCCGCCGCTCGGGCACGCCAGCCAGTCCAGTGTCGCGGGCTAATTTGGGAGACGCTTCATATAATTAGAACACACACACAGAGGCAGGCAGCATCAGTGGAAAAAAAAATCCAATTTAAAAAAAAAAAAAGCTAATTATTTCAGTATTATCAAAGTCAGCTGTTGCTGGTAGGACTAGAAGGGACACTAATTTAAATGAAACATTTTCAGCTTGACAGCTTCCCTGTGAGATCAATCCTCAATTTCGGTCCTAACCACCAGAACAATGGTTTGAAGTGCATTAAGTTGTTCACAAAGGATAATAAAATATTCCTTTCAGAAGGCTGGTTGCTTGGATAAATGAGGCATTTGAGCTTCAAGGAACCCAAGATGAAAATGCCTTGAAGAAATTCCTTGGAAAGAGCAAATCCCAGGTTCTCCCGCTCTTTGCGAGCGCCGCATGGGGTGGGAATGACTGAAGCATCCAACCATTTGCCGCAGGGCGAGGGAGCTGGGATCGCTCTGTGCTCGTCTTGCCGCTGCTATTTTTATGATGTCCCATAATAAGAGAACAAAAGGGACCATTTTATGAAATTAATAGCCAGCACAATTACAAAACTGAATGGCAAAGGGATGGATTGCTGCAGATACTGTTCCTCCAGCCAGGTCCTCGCACCGCACACAGCCCGGCCCTGCCGGGACCGTCCCCCTCCCGGGACCGTCCCCCTCCCGGCAGTGCCAGGACGGAGAGCGTGGTGTGGGCGACACTGCGCCGAAGGGAAGGGAAACTTTCTGGAAGCCCGATGAATTATTGAACGCCAGCCTTTGTTCCAGCAGCTGCTGCAGAAGCAGCCCAGGGAGGATTGATTTAACGGGGTCGCCGCCGGGATGAGACGATGGGCTCGGCGCGGGCGCTGCTTTCGGCGGGATGGAGGAGCCAGAAAAGCGGCTGCACCGGGGAGGACGGGGCTCTGCAGGGAGCGCGGTGCCCTGGGCATGCTTCACCATGCTCACAGCTTCCTCCAGCGCTGCAGCACCCATCTCCCCTCCGGGTCCCTTTGCACCTTCAGGGATTTCGGCTGAGACGTAAAGCAAAGCAATCCCTACACGCCATCCCATGCAGGATGCAGCCGCTGCCCCGGGGCATGCATGGGGTGGGAGCTGAGCCAGCACGGCCGCAGCACCACGGCAAACCCCTTTGCAAAGTGGGGGGACACCATGTCCTATAGGCTGGCAAAAAGCTTGCAAGGGGGCTGCTGGGGTACCTGCGAGGCAGCGGAGGTCGGACGGCGGGGGGCCAGGCGCTGGAGCAAGGCTCCGGGAGAGCGGCATTGTTCGGCGGTGCCGGCAGCCCGGGGGCTGCTCCCAGCCTGGCGCGAGCCGGCGTGACTCACCCAACCACACAGGGTTTTGGCGAGGGCCTCCATCGCTCGGGGAGGGAGAAGACAAAAGCAGCTTGCACGCACACACACACACACACTCTTTCCCACCCTCCTCCATCCCAGCTCCAGTCTTGCTTCCTGACCACCGTGCCGTGCCATGGAAATCCTCATCCCGCTCGGCACCCTTCACCGTGCCACCCATCACCAGGGACCGACGGAGCCCGTGCCCCCGCAGCGCCCTGTCCGCACACGCTCCGGCTTCGCCTCCACCTGCCGGGAAGCGGCAATCACAGCGGGATTGCCATCCCACAAGCCTAAAGAGATAATTGCGCGGCAATCGGAGGGATTACAGCCAGGTTGGCTGGAGCGTGGTGACGGCGCGGTCCCCCCTCCTCCCACCCCTGGGGAAAGGCTCTGCAGAGCCCCCCGAAAGCTCCCTGCCACCGGTGAGCCGCGCATCCACAGCTTCTCCTGGATTTTGCATGCACCCAGCACATCCACAAACAAGATTCCCCACTGCAGACAAGCCGCTGCACCTTCAGACCACCTCAGTTTCCTCGTTGGTGGAGCAGAGGCATCGCCTTACCTTGGAGAAGGGCTTAGAGACCCGGCGGGGGGTTGCAAAGGAATCCTTGGGGAAGCAGCCGAGGTGCCCAGCCCAGTAAAAAGTCATCCACAGCTCTGCAATTTGCTGCAGCTCCGGGCTGGACGCCTCCGAGCATGGTTAGCAGCTTTGCTGGGCCAAACCCTGGGACGCCCTGAATGTCCCCTCGTCCCCAGAGGGGACTGTTCATGAGCGGGTGGGCTCCGGGAAGGGGTAACTTTGGGAGCACATAGCACAGAGACGGGCACGAGCATCCCCCTCCCCATCACGCAGCCTCTGGCAGCCCACTGCTAGCTCCTTCCAGGCTTGCATGGTGGCCCCAGAGGGGGGATAACCATCGCCACAGCCGCTGGAAAGCGGATTATCACCCCCTGCGCCGGGCTGGATCGACCAAAGCAACTCGAGAGCCCCCGCCTCATGCAAGCGCAGCCAGGGGAGGGTCCTTCTCTGTCCCCCAAAAGCAAAGTCCGCCCGCAGCCCGAGGCCAGGCTTGCTCCGCGGGGTTTAAAAGCAGCAGCGGGGGGAGAGGGTTAGTGAGGCATGCGGTTAGCGCGACAGCTCAGCCCCCCGAACCTGGTTAGGATCTCGAGATGAGAGACCGTCTACAGTTAGACCCCTTCGTAGAGATAGAGAGAACAAAAATATTTACCATTAGAAAACGTCTCAAGGATAACGTGTTGCTGGAAGTGTCTCTCCCCTGTTTAACATTATAAAAAAGTGATTTAGAAACAGTGTCCAGCAAGGAGCTCGCTTGGTGTCACACGTCAATGGGTTCGACTCTGCTGCCTTTCCAGCCTGGTGGAAATTGTCCCTTTGCGTTTTTTCTCCCCCCACCTCCCAAAAGAACTCAAACCAGAGGTTTGGATCCAGCGCTACTGACTCCTCTATCACCCTGCCCACAGCATCCCGTGTCCCGCAGCCTCTCCAAACCCCCTCCGGTTTCACGCTCTGCAGCATGCCGGCCACAGCCCCAAGCAAAAGGGAGGAAGCGCGTTAACGAAGAGCGTTAGTGCAGCCCGTTAGTCTGGGGAACGGGGTCCTTGCCCTTGCCGGAGCAAAACCAGTATGTGCTGGGGCGGGTTGCAATCCCTGAGAGGAGCCGTACGGCCGCCACGTGGCCACAGGCTTCAGGAAGGCGACTGCATCCCGCCGGCGGCGCTTGCACCACTTAGGATTTAGCATCCAAGTCAGCGGTGAGCGCAAATTTTGGGTGCGTTTGGGCTGCTCAACCTCACCCGTGCGTTGGCGCACCCGGGCGCAGGGAGCCCCGGCGAGACACGGTGCAGCCCCGGGGTGCCGAGCACCCAAGGGAGCGTGTGGGAGCCTGAGGGGGGGGCACGAATGGCCGAGAAGGGGCTGAGAGCAGCCTGGACAGAGTCGCAGACCCCCAAATGGGTGCTAAAACACCCAGGGATCACTTTGGGAGATTGCCTCAAAAAATTACCTTGAGCTTTGCCCTGCAGAGGGAACTCTGCCTCGCACTACCCATCCATGGCTGGGAGATGTCCCCCCCCCTCACGCAGGTCATTTTGGAGAGGGGACCAAGCACCTCAGCACTTCTTTTTGTGGGAACAGAGCCCCGTGGCAGTGCTGGACTGAAGTCGGAGAGCCCCGGGGTGAGCGCGGGGCTGGGTTACGCGGGGTACGGGGAGCCCACCACCCGTGGGACCCAGCGGAGATGAGCACGTCGCCGCGTAATGAGAAATGACGCCGGGTCCGTGCGGAGGGGAGGACAGTGGAAGGGGAAAAGAGGGGACACGCAGCCCCCGGCTGTGCCTGTGCTGTCCCGGGGGGCTCAGGCTGAGGACAGGGATTCAGCAGCCGGGACACGGGGTACCGAGGCTCTGCAGGGACTGCGTCCTCCTCGGGGAGGTCGATGTGGGCGGAGGAGCATGCATGGCATGCCCATGGCCACCCGCCTCGCGTCCCTGTGCCCTGCTTTCCCCTTCCCACAGCCCTCCTACGCCGCGGTCCCTTCGCTCCGGTGTCCCCAGCATTGACCCAACAGCGGGGTCCGGCGCAGCCCCCGCTCCCGGCACTGCTCCCAGCACTGCCGGCTTCACAAAGCCGGGCAGCATCAGCGGTGCCGCCGCAAACCGCCTGGATGCGGGTCAGGAAATCGGCCATAAAACATGAGCTGGGATTAGTTTCCTTCTCCATCTAATCATATTTCCTCCCCATCCACCACCTCCCACTCCGCCGGGGCTCGCCACAAGCAGGGGGACACTGATGGCCCTGCTGCACCCCAAATATTGGTGGGAGGGAGCTGCAACGATGCCCTGGCTTGCAAATCTTCCCAGAAAGCCAAAACCTGCATCAACCGTGACAGCCCGGTCTTCATCACCCCGCGGGTGCTGCACCCTGGGCTGCTGGAGGGTGATTTTATGTGTTGTTTTTTTTTTTAAAAAAAAAAGGCTGCTTTTTGAGCATAAATATAAATATATAAGGTCATCGGCCTCCCCTCCTGGCTCCCCCTCCCCCTCGAGCCTGCAGACATGTTGGGAGCCATTAGGGCTGGCCCCGCTTTGCTCAGAGGCATGTTATTCATTATCTGCATTTTTAAAAGCAGCAATAAAAAGCGGAAAAATGAAAAACACCGGCCGTGGCCTAATGAAACTGTCATTCAAAGGGGCTGATCGTGCTTCCTGCCGCGTGGTGTGATCTGAAGGGAACCTGGACCAGGGGCCTGTCCCGGCAGCCCATCAAACGCACCGCGTACAATTTCAAAGCCCATGGCCCGGGGAGCGAGTTTGCGTTTCCCCTCGCTGGAAACTTTATTCCCCTTGAAATGATGAAATATTTCAGAGGAAATGGGGAAGGGGCAGCAGAGGGAGCACCGGGGAGAGGGGGAGGGCTGTTTGCTGAGCCCTGGCTGTAAAACAAGAAAGGGTGGTTATAAATATCCGAGCAGGTACCTCGGCCATAAATCTGCCGGCCGGGCATCCCCACGGGGCCACCACCGGCTCCCAGCGGCCGGAGCACAATCCCGCAGTGTTCCCATGGCGGGGCCGCGGTGCCGGGAATTCCCGGGGGGCCGTGGGAGCCAGGTGGGCCCCTTCCTGCGGAGAGGGGGCTGCAGACCCAAAAGGGATGCAAGAGGTGCGGCGGTGGGGTTTTGGGCTGGTGCTGCTCCTAAAATCCTCCATCACAGTGTGTGATTTCCCCCAGGGAAGGTGGGTGAGGGGAGAGCTCACGGGGATGTACCGGCTCCGGTGGGAGATGCCTCCCCAGCAGACACAGGGCACGGTGTGGGGACGAAGGGGGAGATTTTGGCCAAGGCCATGAGGAGGAGCGATTTTGGAAACCCCCAAATGNCCCCAAATCACGAGATGCTTCGGAGAGCAGCTCTCCCACCCCCTGCACCCAGCAGGTCAGGAGCATCATTTCGGTGCCAAACCTCCCCGAATCCTCGCACCAGCACAGACACCACATGTGCAGAGACCTCCGGCCAGGAGGAACGCACCAACCGATGCACCCTGGGGTCCCAAAGTCCCCATCGGAGAAGCGCTCCCCACCCCGGGCACAGCAATAATCCCACGAGAGGGTCCTCAAGGAGTGGGATGGGATGCAGCAGCCGCCGGAGCAAACATGAGGACAGCGGGAACAAGGGGCTGCCGGCGCCTGCCAGCAGCCAGGAGGGACTGGGATTAATCCTGGCAGCGGGCTGGGTGACAGCGGTGACGGGCAGGAGGGCTTTGCTGGGGCTTGAGCCCCGAGCATCCTTCGAGCCGGCGGGGAGCAGCCAGGGGTTTGGGGGGCACCTCCGCCGCTCGCCCCGAGGACGGAGCCGTCTTTGGAAAGCGCAAAGGGTTTTCTCTTCAGGCACAGCGGGGACACGGGGAGCCAAAACCTCTCTCTTGCTTTCCATTCCTTTTTCTTTTTTATTTTGCAATAAGAACTCAAATGTCTAGAGCAATTTGTGGACTTAATCACTCGCTGAATGTAACATTTTTTTAAATCAAATCAGCTGTTAAACAGCACAAGCATATGAAACCAGTAAAACTTCGATCTCTGTTTGATGTTTTACAATTTGAAAACACTCACAGGAAAAGGACAATTCTGGGGGTGGTTGAGTTGTCAGGTTGTTGGGGTTTCGGAGGTTTTTTTTTGCAAGACAATTGTTCCTGAGCCGAGTCCCCACGGTGCCAAGTCGGAACACATCACCGCAGCCAAATCTGTCCCCTCCGTGTCCCTCCCCGAATGCTGTCGGTGACAGTGACAGCAACAATTTCTAGTGTGGGGACACCCTCACCGCTCTCCCTCCAGCAGCACGGAGGCAGGCAGGGATGCCTGCCCGCACCCCGGCACAGCCGACCTGTCCCCAGACGTCCCCTCGAGCATCCCCGCGGCCACTTTTGCTCCCTGTGGTTGAGCAGCGACGCATCCCTGCACCCCGCGGGTATCCACAGCGTCCCTCGCACACGCACCGAGTTTCTCCGATCTCAGCAAAAGCAAACCAAAAACATCCCCAAAGCTTGAAAAAAACGCCCAAACCCTTCATCAGGCCAAAGGCAAATGGCGCAGCGGAGGAAGACGAGCCATCCCGCACCCCGACCCACGTTCCCGCGGCCAGGCGATGGCTCGCACCTACCTATGCACGTCACCCCGTCGGAGTGCAGCAAAAACTTGACGTGGCAGCCGCACTTGGGCCCCTGGTCGGTGTCGTCGCAGGTGTGCTGGCAGCCCCCGTTCCCGTAGTTGCAGGTCACTGCGGGAGGCAAAGCACCGGCCGTCACCCGGGACCCCAGTCCCTCTCCTCCCCGCCGGCATCCCCAAACGGTAGCACAAAGCTGGCTTGGAAAAACCTCATCCGTACCCTCGGAGAGATCCCTCCCTCCTGGATAATTCTAAAGCCCTTCGACTTTCCCTGCGGGATCTTGGCAGATGCAAACTGTTACGTGGTTTCTCGCATCTCCCATTTGCATATCTACTAAATGCCACCGGTGGAGCCCAAGCAAAAGGGACCCGTGGGCGGGTTGCCCCTGATCCTGGATTTGGTGTTACAGGGGAAGGGTGGGACTTTCCCGAGCTCCGGAATGACTCAGGTGCTCCTGGGAATCCCTGCCAGCCCTCCCCGGGGGCAAGGCGTACTGTTCATTTAGCTCGGAGGGAAAGTAGGCTCGTAGGATTAAAACTCCATTCCATCAGCGATTTTACTCGTTTGCTGCAGACAGCAGCAAATGAGAAACAAAATAAAAATAATTGCATAAACACATACATATCTATTTAATAACCTTGGCAATGCCAGCGAGATGCTGGCAGGAGATCAGACAGGCTGAGAGCACCACAACCCCCGGGGAGAGGATTCCTGCGCTCCTCCTGTGCCGATCGCACTCTCCCTGCTCGTCTCCCTTTGGGAAAGCGAAGCTGGTGGGACAGGGACAGGGGATGCGGCACCTCTGGGACCCCCTTTAACTGCCACTTCAGCCCACTCAGTGCAAGGGCACAATGTCTCATGGCAGAGGGGGCTGCCAGGAGCATCGTCTGTAAGGGTCGTTCAGGCAGAGCTGGACATGCTGGAGGAAAATGAAGCCAGAGGGCTTCAGCCTCAATAAACCAATTGCTCCTGGGGGGCTCAGGGCTTTGCAGCCGGGCCAGGAGGTGTGTGTACCATGGGGCCAAGGTTAGGGGTCCCCAGGAGGCCGTATCCCCATCCCTGGAGTGCTCCTTACGCTTGCAGTCGCGCTGGTTCTTGGTGAGCTCGAAGCCGGGGCGGCACTCGCAGGCGATGCCCCCCTTGGGGGTCTCCCGGCAGATGTGGGCGCAGCCGTGGTTCTTGTTCATGCAGTTCATTCCTTCTAAAAGAGAGAAGGAAGCAAAGAAAAGCTCCAAAAGCCTGCCAGCACCGGTCCGCGGCGGCAGGAGGACATCTGGGGGGGGGGGGGGATGGGGAGAGGGGGGCAACGAGGGGAAATCCTTGTGAGCGAGGACCTTAGGGTGGACAGGATAACTCCGTGCAGTGCCTCGAAGGGCAGCACCTCCTGGCACAGAGCGGGCTCGGGAAGGTGGACAAAGCCACTTCGGAGCCTTGAACCTTTGATTCCCTCCCACCGCCTTGGGTGAGACCCCGCTCCCACGCCTCGGGGCAAACAGCGGGTGCAGAAGCTGCCACTGCCCACCAGCCCTGCCTGGCACCGACCGCACGGAGCCACGCAGCTCCTTTTCGGAAGACGAGGAGGATGGGGTGAGCGTGGTTGTCATTACAGACCCCCGGGCAGGCAGCTGTGGCATCGTGCAGCCAAGCGAGGAAGGGTTTTGGGGGGCGCAGAGTCAGCTACTGGGGGTACAATCCTGGAGCTGCTCTGCCGGGATGAGCCCCGGGGCTGTGCCCATAAGGTATGGGATGGATTGACAGCTCGGGGAGGATTCACACGCTGGCAGCCCCTGAGGAATGAGGGTTTGGGGAGCTGCTGGTTCCCATTATCGGAGCTGCCGTTTCACCCTCGCTGACCCATCCACAGCCCCTTCCCGCCCCAGTCTCTCTCAGGGCACAGGGACACCCAGCTGCAGAACGCCGGGTTCAGTGGATGCCACATGGGGCAATGACAGCAGTTTAAGAGACATTTAACGAAAGCCACAGCAAGCCCGGGATGGCTCTCCGGGAGATGCAACTGCCTGCTCAAGGCCTTTTTCTGGCAGAGGGAGGGGGTCGGCTCCTTTCCAGGCACCAGCGGGGTGAGCGATGCCGGCGTCAGGATGGGGGACAGGGCAGAGCTGCAAGCCCATGGGCTGCCAGGAGTCTGGGGCAGGAGGGTGAGGGAAGGTCCTTATAGGGTCAGGGGCACCTCGAAGGAGGATGCTGAGATGCACCAAGCATGCACGGGGAGGGTTAAAAACCACAGGCTGTGGGTGTCCCAGGCTGCTCCCCATCACCTGCGCGGCAGATCCCACCCGGCTCCGCTCCAGGACAGGGCGATCATCTGTAATTGCAGTGGCCCGCAAGCCCTCTGTAATTAGAGCCTACTGCCTCCAACCGCACCAACCCTCCCTTCTTCCCTGGCCTCTGTGCCAGGGCTGGGAACCCCCAACCTGCGGGGACCCCCGCTCCATCCCCCTGACACCCTCCAGCCTGCCCCAGGGCTGGGATGCTGCTGCGAGCCCCTGCGCTCCACCCAGCCCTGCCCTGGGACCCCCCGGGGCACGCGATGCCCCAGGGATGCTGGGGAGGGCCAAGCGCTCGCAGCCTCTCCTCCAAACAGCGGCTTTTCTCTCCCCTTCTTTTTTATTGCTGCTCTTAACTACCTGGCAGCATCTCTGCCACGTCCCAGGTACCACAGCAGACACAGAGATCTCCGAGGCTGACCCTGCCCTGCTGCGCCACTGCTCCTCCGGAGATGTCACCTTCCAGAGAAGCCACATCCCGACGGCCGGCAATCTGCAGGGATTCCCCCAGCACATCCCAGTGGAGATGCAAGCTCCGGCATCCATGTGCCCTGGCTCCCCTCCAGACCAGGACGGCCGCACGCTGTTTTCCTAAGACTCCCCAGGCGATTCCACCCGGGCACGGCATCCTCCTCCGCTGCACGATGCCGGGACACAGCAATCCCTCGGTGCCTACAGCCACCGCCTGGGAAGGGACGCACTCCCTTTAATCCTTCCTCTCCCTGCAGCATCATCATCTGCTTTTGCAGCGGCACCGTGTGAGGACACTGCTCACCCCTTTGGCTTTCGGTGGCTCCGCTGTCACCGTCAGGCTGATCACAATGGGGTTTAAAGGCACTGATACCCCAGTGAGCCCCAACCCTTGGCCTCTCCTTACTGGGAGGGACTGGCCAGCACGAGGGAGAGGGTCGTGGTGCTGCAGGAGGGGCATCCTGGAATCCATCCCCCTGGTCTCTCAACCCAGCAGCGTTTCATCCCCTCTGCATCAGGAGGGAGAGAGGAAAGCAAGAGGGAGATTGAGAAACAGAGAAAGAGGAGAGGGAAAGCAGAAAGGCTCCTTCCAGGGGAGCAGACAGACAAGGAGCTGGCAAGGGCCCCAGAAGGAAGGAAACAGCCGTAACGCTGAGGTTTAGCTCTCTAATACTGAATGCCTCTGCTTGGCAGTGCCCAAGGAGCCAGGAGTGAAGTCAGAATAGGCTTTAACATCGGACCCCAAATTCTCCTCAGCTTTCTGCTTTTTCCAGGCTCACAGCCCAGGGACCAGCTGCAACCCCCCCGGCAGCCGCTCCTGAGCCCGAGCTCGGGGAGCATGTAGCAGCTACAAGATCAATCTCGGGGTGAGATGCAACACAGACATAGAATCATAGAACCACAGAATGGTTTGGGTTGGAAAGGACCTTGAAGATCACCCAGTGCCACCCCCTGCCCTGGGCAGGGACACCTCCCCCCAGCCCAGGGTGCTCCCAGCCCCATCCAACCTGGCCTTGAGCACCTCCAGGGATGGGGCAGCCACAGCTTCTCGGGGCAACCTGCGCCAGGGGCTCACCGCCCCCACAGGAGAGAATTTCTTCCTAATATATCATCTAAATCTCCCCTCTTCCAGTTTGACATCCCTGGGCCAACAATGCTCTGCAGCTGTTCAGCTCAAAAAATCAGCATGAAACCCAGCACCTGCATCCCTGTCCCTAGCAGGGGCCACCCACTGCGTCACTGGGGGCACGGAGCAGCTCATGGGGATGGGGACGCGGGAGATGCCACCGCAGCCGCCGAGCCGTCCTGGGCTGGGTGAGACTCCCCAGGGAGCTGGAGGGAGCGACACAGCTGGGAAGGGGGAAGGAGGAAAGCAAAACCACTCAGCTGGCTTTGCCAAGCAGCGGAGATAAAAATCAGCAGAGAGGCAAAAATCTCTCATTTCCTCCTATTTTGGCTAAGAGATTGCTCCAGACGGCAGCAATTTAGAGCTGATATCGAGACGAAGGGCTCGGTGCTGCACAAGACCTGGCAGAAGATGAGTCTCGGAGGGTGGCGTGAGGATCTCTGGATACCTTTTATTTAATAAAATGCTCTGGATATAGGATTAACGTCCTCCGTCCAGTATTACTACGCTTGATAAAGGGGCCTGCGAGGGTTGTGTTACGGAGATGTTTATTAGCCCCCGTGCAGTGTCCCCTCCCAGTGCGCTCATAATAAATTTCCTTTTAAATTTGCAGCACCGAGAAGGGTCATGAACCGGCACCGGCACCCAAAGCCGGGCACCACGCAGGGGTGGTGGGGGACAGACCTGCCCGAGAAATACAGGGGATGGAGGGTGCCCCGAGGTGGGGAGATGCCGTGCACTAACCTTCGGGGCGCTGGATGCAGGTGTGCTGGTTGTCACTGAGGAAGAAGCCCTCCCGGCAGAAGCACTCGTAGCTGCCCATCATGTTGACGCAGGTCTGCTGGCAGCCGCCGTTGCCCTCCGAGCACTCGTCCAGGTCTGCAAAGGGAAGGTGGCAGGGGATGAGCACGGCCCCGTGGCACGCCGAGGGGATGGGGAAGCGGGTGTGGCAGATTTGCTAGGTGACAAATACTTATTTCTGCTTTACATCCGTCATCCTCCAGCTAAAAGAAAGGGGGATGCTTTTGGGCCGCAAGGGATGAAGGCAAAGCACGTTAAGGGGTGGGTCGCAGAGGCCACACGGCTTCCCCGGCTGATGGGCGAAAAAGGTCCGGTCTCATTTTACAGAAAGGAACAGCAAACCACAGAGAAAGGGGTTTTCCTTGTCCTGGGAACCCCAAAGCACCCAGGATGCCAGGACGTCGGCTGCAGCTGCCCCCCCTCCCTGTCCCAGCCCCTCGGAGCCCATCGCCAGCTGGGGATGCCTGCACTTCATTAGGGGGAGCTGGGAAACCTTAGCCCAGAGGGGGGATAATTACTTGTAAGGAGACTCAAATCCCCAGCAGCTCTGCTGCCCTCGTGCCTGTTTCGGTTTAACAAACCAAGGCTGGAAGGGGCTGGAAGCGCACACCCGTGGCGGCGGCGGCGATGCCCTCACCCCGGGCTGCTGCTGCTCCATCCCTGCAAATCCCTCATTTAATGAAGAGCAACAGCCCGTTGCCCTCTCCAGAGGGTTTCTGGGGACAGTGGTCCAAGCTGAACACGCCGGTGCCCCGAGGTGCCAGAGCAAACCCCTGCCGCGGCCGCCGCTGCCCCCTCCGCCCGCAGTCTCGGGGCCGGGTGACAGCGTCGGGCTGGAGAGCGGGGGGCCCTGTGCCAAAGAAAACCTCCCGTGAACTCGAGCGTTGCAGAGCCGGCGGCCGAGGGGAAAGCTGAGCCCCCCGCCAGCATCGGTTGCCGGAAACGCCGGAATAGCGGCTCGGTGACGGCACGTGCCGGGAGGGTGCTCCCAGCACTGCCCTCCTCCCCGAGCAGCACGGCACGCACTGGAACTCCTTGCTTTTGGGCAAAGAGACGGATGGACAGATGGATGCTGGAACAGTGCGGGTGCCTTAGACCGTGCCCCAGCCCCGGGGGATGCTGCAACCCTGGGGGATGCTCAGAAATCAAAGCAAGGGCTGCAGCTCCAGCTGGAAACTGCCGTGGGAGCAGAGCCCAGGAGCACCCCAAAAACCCGCTACCTTGGAAAGGAGGTGTTGAAAACATCGCCTCACACCCGGGCACCCGCAGGGCAGGCTAGGGCTGACCGCCGGGCTGCAGCCAGACACAAAAGAGACGTCCTCTGCGATGGCAGGAGGCTCGCGGCTTCCTCCGAGCCTCGTCCCAGCCAAGCTATGTCCTGCAGATGCCAATAACTCTCCTCAAATCCCCCTGCTTATAACCAGGGCTTAATGTCTTGCGACTTCTCCTTCAAGCTCCGCACAAAAATGAGGCGGCAGCCGTTCAAACCCGATGGCTGAAACGAGACTCCGCCGCTCTAATACCTGTTTTATTAAATACAACGGAGATGGGCAGAAGCCAGCAGGGCCCGTGTCAGGACTGGGGCTCGAATTCCTGTCCTGGTTCAAAAGGTCACCCAGGGTCAGCAATGTGGGGGCCCGTGGGCTCCGGCGGGCACGCACCCCGACCCGCCTCCGGCTCGGCCACTGCCCGCAGCACCAGCGAAGCCCGGGCATGACCCTCCGGCTTTGCTGTGCTTCTCTTTCTCTTGGCTAAGTCAGGATGGGGGCGGGGAGGAGGATGTGAAAAAGCCACCGAGGTTCACCCCCGCTGCCCCCCGAGAGCAGCCGCCGAGCAAACCCAGCCGGAGGACAGAGGGTCTCGACATCCTCATCTGTAAAATGGGCTCCAGGGGCTAAACCTGCACCATCCCTATGGCAAAGCAACACGGCCGAGACTCTGGGATGAGGCGCGGAAAGGCTCAAGGGGGGAGCAGGAGCTGCCCCCCTGAGATCCCCCCTTTGCCCGGCTGCTCCCCGGCCACCTCCATGCCCTCCCACCCAACTCTGTAAACACATGACGTCTGCAGCTCACCGAGCCCGGCTTTCCTTTCTTCTCCTCGGGCTCATCCTCCCCCGGGAGAGGAAGGCAGAGCCGCCCGCCCGCGCCTCCTCCCAGCTGTGTAAATCTCCCCCCTCCCCGAGGAGGCTGCAAAGATCCCGGTGATGGCGGTTAATGCAAAGCGTATGTGTCCATGATCCCTTCCCCCCTCCTCCTCCTCCTCCCAGTGATGAGCTCATTAATGACCCCTCCGCAGACGCTAATTAGAAAATAGCATGAGCTCCAGGCGGAGGGGAAGGCGGGCGGCCCCGTGCCCCGGCGATCCCACCCGCGGGCGCTGCGGGAGGAAGCGGGTGCCGGGGCGCGGGCAGCACGGCCGACCCCGAGGCTCTGCCGGGAGCTTTGGCTTTGCCGCGGCCGGATGGAGTTTGGGGCAGCGGGAAGCGGCGGGGAGGATGCACGGCCGCTCCGTAGGCAGACGCCGGGTTTGTCTTGGCCCAGGGATTATTTACCCAGTCCCTTCACTGGTTCCCATCCCCACCGTATTTGCTATTAACTCATCTATTTTGGCAGGTGCAGGGCTGACCTCAAGCACGAGCGGAGCGAGCGGCAGGGCCTCGGGTGAGCCCCACCGGCTGGTCCTGCCTTCGGCAGCGCAGCAGAGCTGCCGGCGCGGCCGCTCGCCGCAGCAGGATGCAGCCGTGGGCAGGCTGCGACTCGCGCCCGGCATCCCCAAAGCCAACCCTCCCGGTCTCGCCTTCCCCCAGCATCCCCCAGGCTACGGATGGAGCCATGGAACAAGTTTTTCTCCCAGCACGGAGTGTCCTTCCCCAGCATCACCCCCGCGTGATGGGGAGGGATCCTGTCCCCGGTGAGACATCGTGGCACGGGACATGTCTGCAGCTGGCTTGCTGCCCTGGCAGTGCCACCACGGTCCCCCGGCTCTGCAACGCCCCGGGGGGGATCAGAGCTTGGGAGGTGGCCGTCAAAGGAAGCCAGTGGGGTGGTCCCAAGGTGCCAGAGCTGCCGAGAGGCTGTGACACGCCAGCATCCCACCCCGGCGTGTGCCGGGCGCCCGTCCCTCACCTAAGCAGTTGTGACCATCGTGCGCCAGGCGGAAGCCGTCGTAGCAGGTACAGCGGTAGTTGCCGGGGATGTTGACGCACTCATGGACGCAGCCCGCGTTGTCTTCCCGCTCGCACTCGTCGACGTCTGCAGAGAGGAGGGCGGGAGAGCTGTCGGGCTGCCCCGGCTGAGGACGGCCAACTCGCCGCACAGACGCTGCTCCCCATCTCCAGCGTGTTTGCGACCCGGCTGATGCTGTGCCCTGGGGTCTCTGCTGCCTCTGCTCATTCCAGCAGGTCCCCAGCTCTGTTATCACCTACAGCATCCCTCCACACCCTCCATCCCCGTCCTCCCCAGTCTAGACCCTGGACTTCCAGCTAACCTGCTGTCTCAAACCCTCGGCACAGCGCCGTGTGCTGGGAATCACACCGGATTTCCCGACGTGGTGGGCAGAGCTGCCCGTCTCCACGGCAAAGCCTTGCTGTGCCTGGAGCGCGCTTTAACCCCTCTGCTATTTGTACTCAGCCCATCCCGACCCTGGACCTGCTCCGAGCAGAGCCAGGAATTTTTCCTCTGCCCAATTCCTGCTTTCCTGCTGCCGCTTCTCCAAGGAGCCCATTTTCTTTCCGTGCTCCACTCAGCTGCATATACCAGTATCTATACCTACGTTTACATCTACGTCTATATCCATATATACATTTACATCTACATCGATATCTATATCGATATCTGTATCTATATCATCTATATCTATTTCTCTATATCTTATTTTTAAGCTTCTCATGTTTTAGCTGCTAACCCCGTTCTGCTGCCTCTGGGTTGGAAATCCTGCAGGAAAAAAAGCCCAGCTTTGTTTAAATCCAGCCCCAGGCGACCCTCCTGGGCCTGGGCAGCCCCAGCCTTGCGAACGCGGCTCTTTGCAGAGCAGGGGAGGGAGCACAGCTGCCACCGCCACCAGCAAGGACAGTCACGTTCCTCTCCATCCCCATGCACTGCAGTGTCAACAGGCCAGGAGTTTGGGGCAGAAAAGGGGAATAAAAGGTTTGCAGTGGGCTGGGGTAAACAAGCAGCCTTTTTGCAAGGGCAGGGGACGTTGCTGACGAGCCACTGCCTGCCTCCGACCTGCCGGGGCTGTCACCCCTCGGAGGGGCTCCGGCTCCAGCGGCGTGGTCCTACCTTTGCAGTGCTTCCCGTCGCCGGTGTAGCCGGACTTGCAGATGCACTTGTAGGACTTGGGGGTGTTCTGGCAGATGGCGTCGATGTGGCAGTTGTCGGTGCCCTCCACACACTCGTCGACATCTGCAAGGGGAGAGGCGGGGGGAGTGATGGGGAGAGCCGGGG